>BRDA01035884.1:7500-12379 GCA_036984385.1 Crenuchus spilurus | reverse complement strand
GTAGAACTCCAAGACAAACTTTGGACAGAAGTTGATAGTACACAGTAAATCTGCCAGTGTTAAATCAACACTATTAGAGTTAAATTAACACTGAGGGTGTTAAAATGTAACACTCTCAGTGTTAATTTAACTCTAATAGTGTTGATTTAACACTGGCAGATTTACTGTGTAATGATCAATGTGACTTTGTTTTCATGCTGTGATGTCTTCATTCAGATACAGTACTGTATGTTACTGTATGTCATTATTAATGAATAAAGTGTATTATAATGACCCTGGGCAGTTATTTGTCATACAAGTCCTGTTTTTGAATGAGGTGAGATCTACATACAATAAACTTATATCTGAAAAAAATGTTTCAGAATATGATCTGAAATCCCTATAAATCTAATTAGCATCAAATACATTTTGTAGTTGATATACATACAAGATTATAAAAAATAGAGTTTGTAGTTTCAGTCACAATACAGCAATTCAGGCTGTTCTGGAAAATACACATGCACATAGCTGTACAACAAAGAGGAGGCGTGACTTTTCTCATCTGATATCATTACAGGCTGTTTGATTGACTTTTTTTTATTTAAGGCTTTGTGTGGACCAGACGCCATGTTGAGTATTACAAGCTTTCCTGTTCATTTTAAACCAGTGATTATCTTCTTGTGTTAAAATATCTCGGCTTTAATTCTGTCCTGTGTTGCAGTGGAGCGAGTTAAAGCAGCCGACATTAAAGTCATTGCAGCTTTAGGAGATTCTCTGACTGTAAGTGATCTCATATTGACATTATTGGCATAAAATTTAGCAAGTAATTTAATAAATAATGACATTTGGGTTTAACGCCTTTTAAGGAAATCATCTTTCAAATCTGTGATGGACTGAAAAAATAATCTAGACACTGATGATGAAGGAAGTAAATAAATAATGAATAAATAAATAAATACCGTGTACTCCTAGTTATTACATACTGTATACATTTATTAGATTATATTAATATATAAATGTATTAGATTAGTTTTATGTTGTTATAACTATATATATAATATAATTTTTTTTTCTATTAGACCGCCATCGCTGCCAATGCATCTACATTCCTGGGAATCCCAATTGAGTACCGTCATGTATCATGGAGGTGAAGAACATTGTAATTATTATTATTAAAATAAATAATTCTCTCTCTGTTTCTCACAGATCAGCATTGAATATTCTGACTTTGATTAGTTATTATTATTATTATTATTATTATTATTATTATTAATAATAATAATAATCATCATCATCATAATCATAATTCTACTGTCAGTGAATCCTCACACTGTTTCTCTTTCTATGTATCTCACTTATTCTTTCTCTGTGTGTATTATCAGGCTGCACTATTTTGACGTGATTTGTTGAATATTAATTCTAATGACCAGGTTAATAAAGCAGAGTTGAGGTTTTATTGCTGTTGTTGTTGTATAATCTGCTGCTTTTATCTCCTGCAGTATTGGGGGTCATGGAACATATGAGGATGTTATCACTCTGGCAAGTAAGATATGATCTGACTGAGTTTAAAGTGATAACACACTGTGTTAGAGAGTCTCAGTGTTAATGAAGTAGCCAGTAGTTCATCTCTATGTGTTCACTCAAATTTAGGCCTAAATCTGTACAATCTGATCTGTCAGAGATGGGACTAGATCTCTGGTTATTTGGTGAAGTGGGCGGGGTTTTCACAATCTCTTATCACTTTACAGTTTCAAAACACATAAAACTAAACTGCAGTTCCACACCAGAACTACTTTCTTACCGGGCTTGTCTCAGTGTATCGTCAGTAATGGAGGGCGGATTGATACGGAAATATTAATACTTTCAAAAAAATCTTCATAGCCATATTTCTTAACCCTGTACACCCCACATCAGCTTCTACTGCCTGCATTTCTCTCTTTTTTTTTTAAATAGAGCAACATCCCTGATCACAACTTTGTTTTCAGAATAATGTATATAATACATTATTTTATACAGTCAAACATGCTTTTTATATTGGATTCTTCAACAAAACAGAGACTTTTTAGTATTTCACTAATGTTATGTCTCAAACTGAGGCTGAGTTTTTTTGCTGACCAAAATAACGTGTAATATAATGTAAAATAATGTGAGAATTTTAGGACTTTTAGGTGGACCGCTTTTTTGAGCTAGTCTCTCTCTCTCTCTCTTTCAGACATCGTGAAACTTTTTAACCCAGATGTCCTGGGCCCGGCCCCGGTGTGGACCTTACATAATTACCCCTCAACTCTGAATGAGACTGGCTTTAACTTAGCTGTCACTGGACACAACACAGTGTAAGGGCTGCATGTAGGCAGTGTGTATAGTATATATGGTATTACACCATACAGTTTCATGTAAAGTTAGGCTAAAAAATACATACACTATAATTAGGGCCCATCTCCATAATATCATAGACCTTAGAGGATATCTCATATCACAGAATTTTATTAGAAAAGTGTTTGTATTTATATATTTACAGCAGTTGATGATAAACTTGCGGATTGTATAGAATGTACAGTGCAGTCTTGAACCCTACAAACATCTTTCTCACAGTTTAGTATAGAGTTTTACGCTAACACACACACACACACACACACACACACACACACACACACACACACAGAGAGAGTTCAGGTGGTAAGCAATACGTGACGGAAATGCAAATATTTTGAAATGATATTTTATTATATAATCATTATCATTATTATTTTATTGCTGTAATTACTGTAATTAGACACACAATCTTTCATGATAAGGAAACACACACATTAAACATCAAAGGTGCTCTGTCATCTTACGTGCTCATATTTTAATGTTGTTTTCAATAATTTCCTATTTTCCTTGCAGAAATTTCTCTGAACAGGCTAGAAACATGATTGACACCTTCAAAACCTATCCAGTATGACCTCCTGTTGACCTTTTTTCTTACATAGATAAGAATATATGTATAAATCAGTGCTGTGGTATATTATGCACCTTTAAATATTTAACTTTTAAAGATTTTAAAGTTCTAGTTTTGGTCAGAAGACAAAAATAATATGGTAAGCAATTTTCAGTCCAGTACTATTTATAGACGTCACCACTTATCAATACTTGCTAATCAAGGCTTCTTTATATTAAATCAAGTGTGCTGGCAATTAATTACATAAATCCATGATGGCTTAGAAGCATCTGGAACCAAACCTTTTTCTTCAAAGTTTTTTTCTTTGAATTTCTTTCTTTCTTTTTTTTTTTTTTAAATAAATTCTTAGTTTTCTACTTTTTACACTTTTATATTTCATACAGAATTTACATAGTTTATATTGTAGGTATACAATAATGTACCTTTCTCTACACTCAATTTTTGTATTTTTGGTTTATTGTCTCATATTTGTGCTAATTTTACTTGTTAATCAAAGTCTTTTGCTTTCTCCAGGGTCTGAATTTCAGAGAGGACTGGAAGCTGGTGACAATCCTAATAGGAATGAACGATATCTGTGATTACTGTAAAGACAAAGTGAGTCTGCCTTTCATTCATATCTGTCTGTTTTCATTGAATGTACATTAACACATTCAAAGTATTGTTTGAGAAACCATAATCATGAAGAGGAGAATCAGACGTTGGTGACCACAGACTGTTGATCAGCTCAAGTTTTGTTTAGAGCAAGAATAAACAAAAACTCCACTAACAAAATGAAACAATTAGCATCAGTTCCCAGATGATTACAAAGTATCATTAAACAAAAGGTGATACAACACAGTAAACATAACTCTTGTCTCAGCTTACCTGAGTGTTCACGTTCAAGTTGAAGAGTTCAAAAGGTTTTTATTGTTATTTCAGCTGTATACAGTACAGTACATATTGAAACAAAACAATGTTCCTCCAGGACCGGGTGCAGCACAGAACAAACAGAAATATACTTAAACACAAAACACTGCTTGTCTAACTAGAGTAAGACGAAGTCTTTTTAACCCAGGTGTCCTGAGCCCGGCCCTGGTATGGACCTTACATAATTACCCCTCAACTATGAATGAAACCGGCTTCAACTTAGCAGTCACTGCGACTTCAAATCCCGGTCATGCTGTTTGCCATCAACAGCCGGGGTCCAAGAGAGCAAAAATTGGCAGTGCTCACTCTGTGTGGGTAGATGGTGCTCTCACTCTCCCAGTCACTCTCACATTGCAATGTCCACTGGCTCAGGTGTCTACTGATTGGTCCATTCGATGCTGGGAATCCTGCGCTTTCCTCCGAGTGCGTTGGCTCCCCAGTGAAGGTGTATCAGCGGTAGTTCAAAAAGAGGCGATGGCAGTATCACATGCAGTGGAGGAGGCTTGTGCTTGTCTGCATCCTCCTAGAGTCAGGGACAGTGCAAAGTGATGGGGAGTGCCCCCTAGCAGATGGGATGAGTTATTTGGCTACTACAACATTGGTAAGGGGAGAAAATTGGCAAAAATGTATTTAAAAAAACCCAAAAAACTTAGCAGTCACTGGACACAACACAGTATAAGGGCTGCATGTATTCAGTATGTATGATATGTATGATATCACACCACACAGTTCCAGTTAAAGTTAGGTTAAAAATATATACATTACAATTAGGGCCCATTTCCATAATTTAAACTAAGATGAAGTACATGTGATTGTAGGTTTGTACAAGTATGAAGCAAGATTCCAGCCTAGTGTGCGTTTTTAGCAGCAGATTACAGAGTTTATAGCTGCAGTTTTATGATAACTGTAGCAGCAGTTTTATAGTACAATGTGCAAATATTGTGATGATTTTGTAGACAGACACAGGGCTGTGCAAATAATTAGTGATATTTAGTCACTGAGAATCAGACTGTGTGCATTAAGGAGTCTTGACTGCCTGAGGGAATAAACTAT
>BRDA01035884.1:0-5000 GCA_036984385.1 Crenuchus spilurus | reverse complement strand
CTCTTCTGGTGAGCTTTACTGCTGTTTCTCAACAATATACAGTACTATTCAAAAGTTTAAGGTCATCCAGTAACTAAGAGTAAAGAGTTGTGCTGAAGCCTCTAAGCTCACGATCAACAACTTGGGGCAGCCTTGAGGTTACTGAACCAGAAGGTCATTGGTTCGATCCCCTGAACCAATATGACACAAGTGAAGTGCCCTTGAGCAAGGCACCTAACCCCCAACTGCTCAAGTGTGCTCACTGCCCACTAGTGTGTGTTCACTACTGTGTGTGTGTGTTATACATTATTAATTCTCTATTGTGCAAAAACAAAAAATAAACATACTCTCTCACAGAAATGTACATGCAATCACTACCTCGCACACTCATTCTCTCTCTGTCTCTCACACATACATATTCAGGTCAGTGTTTCTGGGCAGCTTCTGACTGCACCACCAAAACTGTACCACTGCAGAGTCAGACAGGCGCAGCGTGTGTGTCCTGCAGCACAATCAGGACACCTGCTGAGGAAATGTTGGAAAGTTTGCTTCTTCACTTTTGCACTGGAGCTATAAGGCTAATGTACATAACAAGTAATGGAAGCTTGTATACACCAATTAGTGTCATGTCATCTGTCTGACATCTGAACTGAAAAGAAATAGGCTTGCTTATGTCGTGTCTGCCACATACAACATGTCAGCTGCTACCAAATTCATAGCCATTAAGTTTATCTGGGAATAGTCCATTTACTGTGAAATTCAAGGTTGTAATGTTATTACAGGCTCTTAAAATGGTGTTCAGATGTTATTTCATGATTTGGATTCACATAGTTATGCAAGGTGACATATTTGGCAAGATGGGGCACAGAAGAATGCCAAAGCTAAAGATTTTCCCAGATTAAGTGATCTGTGCTCTGCTGAAATATGATGCTACATCGTAGCTGCTACACTTCCTGAGACAGATAATGAAGTGCTCTAAAAGGTAGATGGTTGTGTTGATTAAAACACAACAGACCAACACCAGCAGATGACATGGCACTTCAAACCATCACAGACTGCAGAACCTGCACACTGGACTTCAGACAGCTTGTATTCTGAGTCTCTCCACTCTTTCTCCAGAATCTAGGAGCTGATTTACAAATTAAATTTTAATGTCAAAATGAAATTTATGTCCACTTTCTCTCCACAGCCAGTCAGTTTGATTGACAGGTTATTCACTCTTCAGGAAGACACCATTGCCACACCCATCTGATAGAGCAATTCATCAGTTGAACAGCCTTAGTCCATCAAGTAGACTAAAAAAATGCTTCTCACAATGCTACAGTGGGTAAAATACAAACATTACTGGAAAAAAAATACTTGTTTTTGGGTTGTGTTTCATACATATTGGCATATTTTTGCTGATGATTATTGTAGTAATCTGGCAAACCTGCTCCTGACACACTGACATACTATACTGTGAAGTCTAATGACAAACACAGCCTCTCTCCTGTGTCCTGTTAGACCTGTGTTTGTGTCGTTGCTCTGGTCAATGGTCATTAATTTAGTTTTTGCTCATGTCTCAGTGGTAAGTTAGGGACCAAAGCGGACAGATGGACGGAAACCTAGAAGATTGGACAGAAGGATGGACAGATAGAGAGAAAGGGGGAGGAAAGAGAGGCAGTCTCTGAGCAACAGTGGAGATTGGAGCCAAGCTTTTCTATTCACTGACCTCATCTGCTCCACTTTATATTCAGATTCATTCAGTTTATACAGCTGGACCAGAAAGAGAGAGAGAACGGGAAGAGAGGGAGAGAGAGAATCGGGGAGGGGGAAAGAAAAGGGGGAGATGGAGACAGACAGAGAGAGAGGCAAATATAGAAAGAAGGAAAGAGAGAGGCAGGGATAAAGAGACCATCTACAGAAAGAAGGGAAAGAGAGAGAAGGTGGGGAGAGAAAAAGGGAAAGAGAGAGGGTGTGAGAAAGAAGGGAAACATAATGGGAAGAGAGAAATAGAGACATAGAGAGGAAGATAGAGGCAGGGATTAAGAGACAAGGTGGAAAGAAAGAAGGGAAAGAGATAGAATGGAGATGGACAGAGACACACTGAGGCAGATACAGAGAGAGGGAGATAAATACACAAGGTGGAGAGAAAGTAGGGAAAGAGGGAGAGAGAGAATGGGGAAAAAGAGAAGGGGAAGATAGAGACACAGGGAGAGAGACGGGATGGAAAGAGAAGTTGAGATAGAGAAAGCAGACACACACTGAGGGGAAAAGAGGGAGAGAAAGAAGGGAATGAGAGAATGGGGGAGATATAGGCACACACTAAGAGAATGAGGCAGATATGGAGAAAATGGGAGAAAGAGAAAATGTGGGAAGAAGAGAACATGGAAAGAATGGGAGAGAGGGGAAGTCTAAGAGAAAGAGAGGGAGACAGTGAGAGACTGAGAGAAAGAAAAATGAGAGAAGGGACAAGAGATGGGGAGAAAGGAGACAGAGGAGAGCAGAAGGATAGAGAAGAGAGAAAGTGAAGGAGAATATAGGAGAGCTACATGATGAGGCGAGAAAGGAGAGGAGTTAGAGCAGTAGAGAGGCAGAGGAGAGAGAAAGTGAAGGAGAGATATTTATAATACAGAAAGAAAGAGGATAAACAGATATTTATAGTACAGAGAGCAAGCGAGAGATATAGACTGAGTGAGAGAGAGGGGAAGAAGAGATATTTATAGGACAGAGAGAAATAAAGAAAGAGTGAGAAATGGATATTTATAGTGTAGAGAAAAAGATGATTGTTTTTGGTCTGTTTGGAGGATTTAGGAGATTACCAAGCTGCTGCACGTGGGTGCCTAACACTCATTAAACTGAACCCAACACACACACACAGAGAGAGAGAGAGAGAGAGAGAGACTTTTCTTTTTTCCTTTTTGTTTCTGTCCATTATTTTAACTTTCATCTCTCTGTGTCTCTCTTAATATCTCTATGTCTCTCTTTGTCTCTCAGCGTGAATTGCTCACTGCACTTGTTCTTGTTATTATTTGGTTATAGACTCTGTAACTGAGTGACACATATATTGTGTATTTATAGTATTAAAATGTTAGATTGATGTTTCTGATAAATGTGCTGTATCTGTAGGGGGTCTATAACTTTATATGACTGCATGCTACTATGCTGTACATTTGTCATTTTGTGTGTGTGTGTGTTGGGGGGGACAGAACATGATCTGATCTGGAAAATATGCTCACTTTGGCGCATGCATTCTGAAGGGTACTGGAGGGTGTAGATGCGCACACACGCACACACACATTTCACACAATGAGCCAGATATACAGAGGTGATCAGAAACTCCAGTACAAACTTAACGTTGATAAAGATACATGTACAAGTTGATTCCAATACAATGCCAATATTGTACAGGTTTTTGCAGGATGAAGTAATTTTCAGTGATTTTGAAAGATTTTGTAAGAAATAATCTTTAAAATGATGAAGCTGTATAACATCAAACTGCAGAACATACAATAAAAGGTCGTATAACCTTAACGCTGTTCATATACCAGATATGAGGTTGTATAATCTTAACGCTGTTCATATGCCAGATATGAGGTCGTATAACCTTAACGCTATTCATATACCAGATATGAGGTCGTATAACCTTAACGCTGTTCATATACCAGATATGAGGTCGTATAACCTTAACGCTGTTCATATACCAGATATGAGGACGTATAACCTTAACGCTGTTCATATACCAGATATGAGGTCGTATAACCTTAACGCTGTTCATAAACCAGATATGAGGTCGTATAACCTTAACGCTGTTCATATACCAGATATGAGGTTGTATAACCTTAACGCTGTTCATAAACCAGATTTGAGGTCGTATAACCTTAGCGCTGTTCATAAACCAGATTTGAGGTTGTATAACGTTTACGCTGTTCATATACCAGATATGAGGTTGTATAATCTTAACGCTGTTCATATACCAGATATGAGGTCGTATAACCTTAGCGCTGTTTATATACCAGATATGAGGTCGTATAACGTTCACACTGTTCATAAACCAGATTTAAGGTGATATAACCTTAGCGCTGTTCATAAACCAGATATGAGGTCATATAACCTTAACGCTGTTCAAATGCCAGATATGAGGTCCTATAACCTTAACACTGTTCATAAGCCAGATATGAGGTCGTATAACCTTCACGCTGTTCATAAACCAGATATGAGGTCGTATAACCTTAACGCTGTTCATAAGCCAGATATGAGGTTGTATAACCTTAACGCTGTTCATAAGCCAGATATGAGGTCGTATAACCTTCACGTTGTTCATAAACCAGATTTAAGGTGGTATAACCTTAGCGCTGTTCATATACCAGATATGAGGTCGTATAATCTTAACGCTGTTCATATACCAGATATGAGGTCGTATAACCTTAGCGCTGTTTATATACCAGATATGAGGTCGTATAACATTCACACTGTTCATAAACCAGATTTAAGGTGGTATAACCTTAGCGCTGTTCATAAACCAGATATGAGGTCATATAACCTTAACGCTGTTCAAATGCCAGATATGAGGTCCTATAACCTTAACACTGTTCATAAGCCAGATATGAGGTCGTATAACCTTAACGCTGTTCATAAACCAGATATGAGGACATATAACCTTAACGCTGTTCATAAACCAGATATGAGGTCGTATAACCTTCACGCTGTTCATAAACCAGATATGAGGTCGTATAACCTTAACACTGTTCATAAGCCAGATATGAGGTCGTATAACCTTCACGCTGTTCATAAACCAGATATGAGGTCGTATAACCTTAACGCTGTTCATATATATGAGGTCGTATAACCTTAACGCTGTTCATAAACCAGATATGAGGACGTATAACCTTAACGCTGTTCATAAACCAGATATCAGGTCGTATAACCTTAACAATGTTCATATATACCTGCTGTGAAGCCTTTATAATCTTAATGCTGTTTATATATGTCTTATAACTTTAATACTATTCATATACTGTTCCATAGGAACTTTACTGCCT
>BRDA01035875.1:0-24398 GCA_036984385.1 Crenuchus spilurus | reverse complement strand
GACACAACTCTACGACTTTCAATAAACAAAACAAACGTGGGACGCAGGACCTGGACAGAGTGAGAGAGAGAGAGAGAGAGAGAGAGAGAGAGAGAGAGAGAGGGGGAGAGAGAGAGAGAGAGAGAAAACTAAAGAGTGCTCGCTGGTGCTGCTGAATGGAAAAGTCGGACTGTCCCCTCAGGCTGTGAGTGTAGAAACCCAGCCCAGAGCCCTTCCGCGCGCTCTAGCTGATGGGTCACGGGGCCGGATGGCGTGCTATTACCTGGTGATCAGCTCCACGCACCTCAGCAACGGCCACTACAGGAGCATTAAAGGAGTTTTCCGCGGTCCGCTGTGCGCCAGCAGCCGGGGAGAGTCACCGGTAAGAGAGTGCGAGCAAATGAGTGTTTGTGTACACACACATACACATACACACCACCACAATCCCACACATACACACTTTTTGAAGGAGGCAAAGGAGTGTGTTGAGGCGTCTGCTGACGTGTGAGAAATTGTAAAGTTTAGATGGAGAGCAGAAGATGAGCTGTGTACATGTAAAGTTCTATGAAGATGTTCACTGTGTGTATAACTTACACCTCACTGGAAAGATACTGTATACATGCATTATACATACGGTTCTTTAAGAGTTCTTTAGTAAAATGGTTCTATATGAACCATGAAGACTCAGCATGCAACACATAATGAAAGGGTTCTTCAGATTGATGAAGAATGTGCTGATGGTTCTACACAGAAATTCTGAAAATGGTTCTATATAGCACCAAAAAGGGTTCCTCTATTATTATAAGCTTGACACCATAACAACAGCAGAACCTTATTGGGGGCTTTATAGAACCGTTTTCAAAGAGGTTATGTTTCAACACATTCCTCATCAATCTGAAGAACCCTTTCACCTTTTTTTAGTGTTCATGGATCTATATAGAACCATTTTCCTTACTAAAGAACCCTTGAAGAGCCGTCTTTTTTAAGAGTGTATACTACACTATATATGCTGTTATGGGACAATATGAACATGCCATATTTCCTCAATGATAAAAGTCTTAATTTACTGCAAATCCTAAACCTATTTAAAGTAAAAGCTCCAAAAGTTTCTTAATAGTGTCCCCTGGTACTCGTCCCAGAGTACCTGAATTAGTACAAGCAGTAATCCTCCCCAATCCCCATTCAGATTCTGTAGAGTAGATTAACGTGTCCTGAGTCATCACGTAATATTAGATACTTCATTTATTTCCTGCTTTAGCTGATGCTTACCGGTGCATTCTTTGTAAACGTGCATATGGAAGCACTGTATACATCCTCATTAAAATACAAAAAGCCTCTCTTTTTTTGCAAATTGAATAAAGCAATGACTTTATCACTCTGGGCTATGACATGCATGCCCCATATTACCATAATACACCATCCGGTATGAGCTGATTCAGCTAGTAAAGGACCTCAGGTGATATCAGACAGGGATGTAATTTGAATGAGACCGTTTGTTCATTTGGAGAGAACTCGGTCGTAAGCATCAACAAAAAGAAGTAGTAATGGACGTTTTTTTATATTTATTTTTAAGTGTCCTTTATTAGAGCGGACCAGAATATCTTAATCCACACTGTTATTAAGTGGGTTAGTACGAATGATAAGAACCTGCAGGTAATACAGGCTTAGTTAGGTGGGTTTATTAAAGGAATACTCCAGCATTTTTCAACCTAGTTTCTATTGGTGCCATTAGTACCGCGTGGTTGATTAGCAGAGATGATAATTTGAACACATTATTCCTGTCCTTAATAGAAGAGGAAATGCGTGGATTTAAAATGCACTTCTCATAGATGCCTATGGGGCAGATGCTGAAATACATGCAGATTGCTTTCCATGGTTGAAGTGAAGCCACAGCTGTAAAACAGATTTTATATTTGTAGCTGTTAATTTTAAATGTATCTTATAGTCACTCAATCCCTGCATAACTTTCTTAAGTTTCAATACAGACTACAACATCTGAAACAAAGAGGAGCAGGGCTTATTTTTAGAAGCTGCAATGCTGTGCAGGATGTAACGCTTACATGCTGTCATGAGCAGCATGCTTACCTAAGGCTACGGACTGCTTGGGGTACAACTGGAGATTCAAAGGTGCTACAGATCTGAATTTGGTAACTGTGCCAATTTGTCCCTTTTCCACCAGGTAAGCTAGAGAGATAGAAAAAAAACCTACAATTAAAGTGCAAATAATGCACTTTACACTTAATACACAATACTGCATACTTACAGCGCCCTCCATAATTATTGGCAACCCTAGTTAAAATGTGAAAAAAGAAAAAGAAAAAATCCTGACTAAGAAATAATTATTATATATAAATTATATAATAAATATTATAAATAATTATATAATTATTATAAAATGACCTGTTCCACAATTATTGGCACCCTTAACAATTTCTTGGAAATAAATATATTAGATTTATTTATCCATTTATGTAATTTCTACTGTAGTTTATAAAGTGGTTCAAAGTATCTAGGAACCTTTATTTAGTAATTCATCACTTCCTGTTTCCCCGGGGTATAAATATGGCATTACACAGAGGACTATTTCTCATACCCTTAAACATGGAAAAGAGAGAACACACTATTCAAGTAAGGCAGATGTGTGTCGACCTTCATACATCAGGCAATGGCTACAAAAAAAATAACCACTCACCTGCAGATGCTTTTATCTACAGTCAGAAAAATCATCAAAAAGGTCAAAACATCTGGAACTGTGACAAACAAGCCTGGAAGAGGATGCAAATGTATCTTACCACCACGCACAGTAAAAAGGATGTAAGAGAAGTAAAAAGTTCTCCAAAGCTCACTGTAAGAGAATTGAATCAAATGGTAGCATCTTAGGATTATGAGGTCTCCCAAACAACCATCAGGCGCTATTTACATGCCAAGAAGCTGTTTGGAAGGCATGCATGGAGAAATACTTTTCTGAGTTATACTCATAAGCGTAAATGGGTGGAGTTTGCCAAGCAGTACTGGGATTTTAACTGGGATCATCCGCTTTAGTCATATGAGACCAAGATAAAGCTTTTTGGCAACAAATACTAAGTGGGTCTGGCATAACACCAAGGATGAGTATGCAGAAAAACACCTCATGCCCACTGTTAAGTATGGGGGAGGATTGGTGATGCTGTGGGCCTGTTTCTCCTCCAAAAGACCTGGGAACCTTGTAATGATACATGGGATCATGAACTCTTTGAAATATCAGGACATTTTGAATCAGAATCTGGTGGCCTCTGCCTGAAAGCTGAAGATGGGTCATCACTGGATGTTTCGGCAAGATAATGACCCTAAACATGTGGCCAAATCTACTCAAAAATGGTTCACAAGGCACAAAATCAAGCTCCTCTCATGGCCATCTCAGTCCCCAGACCTCAACCCAATAGAAAACCTGTGGGGTGAGCTAAAGAGGAGACTGCATAGAAGACCCAGGACTCTGGACAATTTAGAGAGGTTGTGCAAAGAGGAATGATCGAAGATCTTCTTTCTGTATTCTCCCATCTTGTGAAGAGTTATAGGAGAAAATTAAATGCTGTCTTGTTGGCAAAAGGAGGTTGTACAAAGTACTAAAAACCAGGGGTGCCAATAATTGTCATTCAAAAGATTTATTTCTTAATGTGGATTTTTCCCACCAAATAAAGGCACTTAAATTAAAGCTCAGATTTTTCTTTTTTTGCATTGTTGTCTTATATTATTTTAAAAAATAATAATTTATTAGAAGCCAAAGAACACTTCTTAACCAAGGGTGCCAATAATTATGGAAGGCAGTGTATGTATAAGTCAATTTGGGGTGTGCTTCCTGAAAGCCTTGTTGAGCAACCACCATGTTAACCATAGAAAGGGTTCAAAATGACAGTCTTCCTAAGCTTTTTAGTTGGTCAATGATGCTTTTAGGAAACACACTGCAGATGAACATAGCCTGGATTGGCAAAAGGATCACTGTTAAATTATATTACACTGAACACTCTCTCTACCATCGCATGGATTTTAGGAAACTCAGATTCAAGCCTGTTTCCAACGTAGCTGTGAAGAAATATGAAGATATGAAACTTGTAAACTAGAGCTTTGCTTGTATTGTTGTTGGGCTATCATAACTCATCGGAATTCACCCTGCTTTACTTTTCACTCTGTTCTTCCTCCCGGGCCAGTACTGTGTGAGAATGGATGAAGTTCTTTTGGGCTACAACTATGTTTGGACTCTAAACCCTTGACCTGATCAAACTTGGGCTGAATGTCCGGCAGTTATATTCAGAGTCCTTTCCAAATTTAATTCAATTAAAGCTCTACAAAAGCTTGTTTTGAGAAGGTGTAGCGTTTAAACAGACTCCGACATGTCGAAAGCACCCAGGTTGACTGTCTTTGGTCGAGTCGTAGAGTGATATGAGTTTGTCTCACCGTGTCTCTGATTGACTGCCAGGCGAGTGTAAAAGTAGGCCATAACCATGGTCACAGCATCTCAGAGGAAGAGAGCTAAGAGGAGGAGAAAAGCAGAGTGGAGGAGGTGCTGAAACAAGTAAAAAGGAAAGGGCATGAGGACAAAAGCAGGAAGAGACAAGAAGAGAAAGAAGGAGAAAAGAAAGAGGAGTGTGAATGAGGAACAGATGGAAGGGCAAAAAACAGGGAATTGAGGATGAATAATATAGAGAAGTGAAAAGAAAAAAGAGCAGAGAGGATGTGAAATGAAAAAATGGGAAGAGAAGAGAGGACAGATTGGTTAAAGACCAACAGGAGTAGTAAAGAAAAGAGAGAAGAATAAGTGAAAGAGTATGAGAAAAGTGGATAGGGGAGATGAAAAGAGTAAAGAAGATTAAAAATGGAAAAAAGAGGAGAAAAAATTAGAATATAATAGAAAAGAGCAGAAAGGAGGAGAAAAGATGCAAGATTAATGGTTGAGAAGAAAAACAGGAGGAGAGAGAATGAGAAAAGAGGATAGAGGAGAAGACGAGACAAGAGAGGAAGAGGAAAGATCAATGGAAAAGAACAGAGGAGGAGAAAAATAAATGAATATAAAAAAAGTTGAGAAAAAAGAAGAGAGGAGAAACAAGAGGAGAGGAGAAGAAAAGAGGAAAGAAGGGGAAAGAAAATAGCATATATGCTGGTGAGCAGAGAGGAGAAAAGAGAAGAGAGAGGAGGATAAAAGAGTAAAAAGGAGCAGTACAGAATAGGAGATGGAGGAAAGAGGAGGAAGAGAAAGATGTAATAAGATTAGGAGAAGTGGAGAGGAGGAGGAGTGCAAATGGAAGTGATGAGAAAGGAGGAAACGTGTTTGTTTTTTCTTCTCTAATACTCTCTCACTGTTATATCTGTATGTCATTATAAAACAGACACTGAGTTCTATACCTGCTGGTATAAAATAAACACAGCTCAAACTAGAGATAATGCAGGAATATATAGTTCCAGTCCAGCCCAGCACTTACAAGCCCAGCTCAGTCCAGTGCTATCATACCCAGTCCAAATGCTGTCCAGCCCATTGTTTCTGATAGATTAGTGTATGAATATTGTTCTAAAAGAAGTACAGTATTTGCATTCAGTAGCTACTTTCATTCACCTCCATACAACCCCTCATCTACCACACTCACATTCTACACTTGACAATACAGGAATGTTTGTGTGTGTGTGTGCATTTGTGTGCGGGCGCATGTGTGTGTATGTACAGCACAAGCCCTTGCATTCTTATTTTCCCACTACAGTAGATATCTTCATCTATATTAAATACTATATGCCCTCAGACTACACAAATTGCTTTTCCATGTTTCAGTGTAGTGGGTAGTCACATCTGTATGTGTGCACATGTACATGTACACACATACAGATGTGAACAATCTGAAACATAGAAAAGCAATTTGCATAATCTGAGTGCATATTATTTAATACCATATAACGTGTGTGTGTGTGTGTGTGTATGTGTGTGTGTGCGCGCACACGTGTGTTGTGCAATTCCATTTGTGTTTTCTGCAGACCTTCATATGCTTCTACTCCCACTCCTGTATCCACCTTCATCTACACTGACAAATGGCTCATTGCACATGTTCACATTTGTCTTTTTGTGGGTACAAGCAAATGTGTCATTTTCACCACAAATTCAAGTTTTGTTTTTGTTTGGAAAAAGTAAACTAGTACAAGGATTATCTATAGGATACTGAGAGTTGGGTTTAGTTTCTGGTTGATGAGGTTATGGTTAGGGTAGGTTTAGGTTACAAAGGTTACGGTTAAATTTAGGTTACTGAGATTTCAGTTAGGGTTGGTTTAGGTTACTAAGGTTTTGGGTAGGTTTAGGTTACTGAAGTTATGGTTAGGTATAGGGTAAAGAGGTTATGGTTGTTTTAGGTTACTGAGGTTATGGTCATGGTAGGTTTAGGTTACTGAGCTTATGGTTAGGTTTAGGTTACTGAGCTTATGGTTAGGTGTAGGTTACAGAGGTTATGGTAGGTTTAGGTTACTAAGGTTATGGTAGGTTTAGGTTACTAAGGTTATGATTAGGTGTAGGTTAAAGAGGTTATGGTTATAGTTGTTTAGGTTACTGAGGTTATGTCAGGTTTAGGTTAGGTTTAGGTTACTGAGGTTATGATTACGTTTAGGTTACTGAGGTTATAGTTGGGTGTAGGTTAAAGAGGTTATGGTTATAGTTGTTTATGTTACTGAGGTTATGTCAGGTTTAGGTTAGGTTTAGGTTACTGAGGTTATGATTACGTTTAGGTTACTGAGGTTATAGTTAGGTTTATGTTACTGAGGTTATGGTTAGGTGTAGGTTACAGAGGTTATGGTTAGGTGTAGGTTACAGAGGTTATGGTTAGGTGTAGGTTACAGAGGTTATGGTAGGTTTAGGTTACTGAGGTTAAGAGGTTATGGTTATGGTCGTTTTAGGTTACTGAGATTATAGTTGGGTGTAGTTTACAGAGGTTATGGTTGTTTTAGGTTACTGAGGTTATGGTTAGGTTTACATTACTGAGGTTATGGTTAGGTTTAAGTTGTTGAGGTTATGGTTAGGTGTAGGTTACTTAGGTTATGGTTAGGTTTAGGTTACAGAGGTTATGGTTATAGTTGTTTAGGTTACTGAGGTTATGGTTAGGTTTACATTACTGAGGTTATGGTTAGGTGTAGGTTACTGAGGTTATGGTTAGGTTTAAGTTGCTGAGGTTATGGTTAGGTGTAGGTTACTGAGGTTATGGTTAGGTTTAGGTTACAGAGGTTATGGTTATGGTAGGTTTAGGTTACTGAGGTTTTAGATTACTGAGGTTATGGTTAGAGTAGGCTTAGGCTAATAATGTTATGGTTAAGTTTATGTTGCTAAGGTAGGTTTAGGTTAATAAGGTTATGGTTAGGTTTACATTACTGAGGTTAAGGTAAGGATTTGGTTTAGGTTACTGCAGTTAAAGTTAGGTTTAGGGTCCTGAACTTAAGCTTAGGATAAGGTTACTGAGGTTAAGTTTACTATTAGGTTAGTTTACCAAGGTTCTGGTAAAGGTAATGGTAAAGCAAAATATTACTCAGCTACAGAACTTCACAATTCAGTGGGATGTTCTCAAAAATATAGCAATACATGTATGTGTATGTGTGTATATGTTCCCAGAGCGGTTTTGTCCCACAGGACTGACAGCACTGGTAGGATGATATGGGCAGGGCTGGTCTGACTCATGTTGAGTTTGATGGGTAATTTGAGAGCAGCTGTTTGTGAAATGTGGGTTCTGATACTGCTTAAATCAGTGTCATGTTCGCTCTGAGCCAAAGTGGAACAAACGTATGCGTGTGCTGACTCGGTCACATACATTTGACTGGCACTTTCCTGCCCACTTGTCTTACCACTTCATTAATATTTCGCATACATTGCGCTGCTATCCACTAGTCATGTCTGATGTACACTTAAATCACTTAAGCCAGTCTAAGCCTTTCTAAACTGTTTGCTGTGCGGCTTCCTGTGCAAGAAATCAAAATGTTGGTTCATGGAGCTTGTGATTTTTTTTTTTAGCAGGAAAAAAGCCACCCCTGACTGTGCTTTGATTTGGGGGCTTTTGTGCTGAAAGTAGATCATGAAACACGGATGCTGTAGTGCTGGGAAACCCAGTCACTTCAACCAAAGCTTGAAAATAAAATAAAGGTAAAGGTCCTGTTGTGAAAACAGGCAAAGTGCTCTTGATAAGAAGCGTTGGATGTTGTTCTTGGAAACGTCTTGTGTTTAGTTATTCTAAGCCTCTATCATTCTCTTTCCCTTTCTCGCTCTGTCTGTTAGTCCCACAGTGACACATTCATTCAGGTGTGGCCATTCCTCAGGTGAACACTAGAGGGCACATATCCCTGCCCACAATGCATTACTGGACAGGAGGGAAAGAAACATGATTGGCCTCTTTTTACCTCTTGCAGTTTTTTTTTGTTTGTTTTTTACAACTTAATTTTATTCTTTACAGAATAGATGCTAGCTTCACAGGATGAGGCTAGAATATATTTGTATACAGCATATTTTGGCAAAATGAGGGTACACTTTCATGAGGGCAAAGTTCATTCTTAAAAATAAATATTATTAGTTGACTATTCAAAAGTTTTTGCATAAATGAATTAGCACAATATGTTCCAGTCTGTATCAACAGGTTTTTGTCTGTACTTCCAATTTGTCTTAGAAAGAAATTCCAAAAATATTCCAAATTGTAGAATTAGGCTTGTCTCCTGCACCTTAGAAACTGACCACAAGTTTTTAAACTAATTCACCCTTTATCAGGTCAGGGCCCAGTTTCCTAAAAGTATGTTAGAGAAGCTGAAACCTGTTCATTATAAAGAGAAGTGTAATTCAGTGAACTATGGATGGATTGATTGTAGACTCAATTGTTCACTAGGTGTCTCACCCTGCACTGACATTCATTTACCAGGAGCACCACTCTAGAGTGATGATTATTCACCAAACCTACTGCCCCAGTCTGATGTTTGCACACTGCCCCAGCCTGACAAAGCACTCCACCTCAGACTGACATTTGTTCACCAAACACCCCACTCCACGCTGATGTTCACTCAGTGGCGGTTTCTGATATGCAATATGGCGATATGGGCAGCCTCCCAGGGTGGCATCCCTTCAGAGGGGGCACGAGGGTGAAGCAGCTTTAGGGTGGATGACAAGAGCCAGGGGAGTTGATAGGGTGGTGGTGGAGGTTATGGCTGGAGGGGTTGTTCACCCAGGGCCCAAACAGCCTAGGATGGCACCTGTGTTCATTCACCAAGTACCAGGTGCCTCCACCTTGGACCGGCATTCATTCACCAACCACCCTACCCTGCACTGACATACATTTACCAGACACCCCACCCTGCACCCTCACTTACCCCTGAGTGAGAAATAATTAAAACATACATTGCTTTTGTTATTGCTGGCTACAACTGTGACTTCTAATGGAGTTTAAATGGACAATATAATTATTGTATCACATTTAATACCATATAATTATAAAATTAAATCTAATATATTTAAAACCATCTGAGTAACTACTTTTCAATGCATTACCAACAAATGCACATTTATTTATTTATATACATGAATTAGCATTATTAAACTCTCATGGTGTCCTTTTATTGCAAAACAACATTAAGTTATTTATCTGGTTATGTATTACACTGAAGTATAGTTCATTAATGGTTGTTCATGGCATGCAGTTACAAATGACAATTTAGAAGCAAAGAAACGCAGGAACATCTACTTAAAAGACATTAATTAATAGTCTTAATTATGGCTTATTTAACCTTTAACTGAGCATTAGGAGGCAGCTGTGGTCTGGTGGTTAGAGATCTGGTCTTGTGACTGGAAGGTTGCTGGTTCGATCCCTGGGCAGGTCATGACAGTAGTGCCCTTGAGCAAGGCACCTAACCAACAACTGCTTCCTGGGTGCTATGGATAGGGCTGCCCACCACTTCTGACACATGTTTTCACAGCCTAATGTTTGTGTTTCACTGCTCAGATGGGTTAAATGCAGAGGTCAAATTCCATTGTGTGAATCTAAAAAAAGACATTGTTTATAAGTACTGACATCTTCATATAGATGATCTGTCATTTCTTTGATTGTAATGTATAGTTTTTAGTATTGCATACCATAACAAACCTTTCGTTTTAGATGTCAGAATTTAACAATGCTCACTAAGGTACAGTGATATTAACCAGTTGAAAGCAGGATTCATATTTCTAAAGTAGTCATTAGCATCGTTACTTTCATTAATTAATGATTTACCGAGTTCTTAATTACAATTCACTAGTATTTTCAGTCAGAGACCGCAGTGTGTGGGCTGCAGCCACTTGCCCATGTTTGTGATGTGTTTATGCCCTTCATTTTAATGAGCCACAGACTTACAGTTTCAATTAGACTGACTGTTATTAGTGCAGTTCTCACTACTGTATGGCCTCAGGCCATTGCGTTCTTTGGCTATCCTTGCAGAGGCCTCAGTCCGAGTGTTGCAGAACTGGTTTAAGCCATGCCCACACCTCTATGTTTCACCATCAGTGTTTTCTTCACTGGGGTAGAATAAATCCTGATTTGATCTGATTTTAGAGGAAGTGTATTGTTCAGTGAACAGCTAATGTTAGCTAGCTGTAAGGAACAAGCAATTATCTGTTGACTGAGAAGCAGTGTTTATTACATTTTGTTCAAAGAATGTAAAAGTTACAACCAGTGGTGGACAGTAACGAAGTACATTTACTTGAGTACTGTACTTAAGTACATTTTTTGAGTATTTTTACTTTACTTGAGTATTTATTTTTTGGTGAACTTATGACTTTCACTTCACTACATTTCAAAGACAAAAATTGTACTTTTGACTCCACTACATTTCTAGGAAGCTGCCGTTACTCGTTCCTTTTGGCTCAGCATAGCTTTGCAGTCCGCTGTTGCTGTTTTACTTTACTGAAATGCAATTGGCCACATTCTATGCCCCTCACAAGAAGGGGAACCAATCACAGTCTCCGCTCACACCTGGAATTTAAAATTATGCCATTTTATTTATTTATATGCCAATTATTATGACTTGAGCTGTGCTCCCGCTTTCATTCAAACAGAAATCAGCAATGGAGACGGTTGGAGAAAGTCAAGTGGAGAAACCACCGCACCCATGGCCATATCTCAGCTCAATGTTTGATATTTCAGAACTAAAAATTGTTTCTATCAGTTTAAAGGTCTTCTGTGTTTACCGCGAACAGCTTTTCAGTGTAGCTGGATTGATCTTCAGCCCAAGAACGGGAAGAATAGACTCGCACAACTTTGAAAAACAGCTTCTACTGAAGTTGAATAAGGACTTCTTCAAATTTGAATAGTTTGATCAGGCTGATATGTATAGAAATTAACTACAATCATCTTCTAAAAACTGAGTGGATGTTGTTTTAGTGAGAAATAAAATATTGTTGTCCTTTTAATTGGATTTATTTTATTGAGTTTGTCTTGCTGAAAAAGTTGTTGATTCAGGTATTAATTTAGATTAATCTGTACAGAGCTTTCACTGTTTTGTCAGCTTATATGTTAAGTATGGTAGTTCTTAGTTACCAGTGTTACCGTTGATGAGGAGAAAAGTCTCTCCTGTTTTTTTTTTCTCCTTTTCGGGTGTGTGTGTGTGGGGGGGATATTAAAAATGACAAAAATAGTTGTCCTGTTTTTTATTGCATTTTTATGCTGAAGTTTACAGGTGGTGTAGACTTTTTTTTGCAGTGGTTCTACATGTCAATACATCATCAGGTGGTTTCAGCAAGTTACAAGGTTCTGCAAAAGCACTCAAAACAATACAGCAATATACTGATATTAGAAAATATAATTTGTACTTTTGAATACTTAAGTATTTTAAAAAGTAAGTACTTCAGTACTTTAACTAGAGTAAACTTTTGACTGAGCAACTTTTACTTGTAGTTGAGTAAGTTTTGACCACGAGTATCAATACTTTTACTTAAATACTTGAGTTGAGTACTTCGTACACCAGTGGGTACAACACAGGTCTTAAGGTCCAGTTTTACACAATAATGGTTTACTAAATTCAGTGGTGTGCTGGTGAATGTTGGTCCCATATCTATTCTTTCACTACAGTGATGGTATAGCATCCAGCAGCCCGCATGGAATTTTCCAGACCTCCCAAAATGGCCTGACTAAACTGGCTTTTCCCAGAGAACAGAGCAGATTTGTATTTTTGCATCTCATAACTGAACAATAAACAGTAAAATGCATAGTCACATCAGAATATCTTAGTTTCACTAAGTGGTGATCCCTGATACTTTCCTTGTTGCTCCTGTGTTCATTATAGAGTTTAACTGATTCTCTGTGGTGTGTTGATTGCTCTGTACCACTCACAGAGTTATTGTTCTCCTATGGCATTGATGGCCTGTAAGGCAGCACTATTATGCCTTTGAAAAGCACTCGATGTATGATAAGTCCATTCTTGGTACACCTTCACTACAGTGGCTCTAGAACATCCTACACAGTTAGCTGTTTTCTAGATGCAACCACCATTTACCATATTATATTGTGCTTTTGGACATCAAGTTAAACCATGTTCCTTTGCCTGCGACAATCTGCTACAACTGACTGGTGTGCTCACTTATTTATATATGCAGTAAACCCAAAAGTACTGAAGATGTACCTTTCAGGGTACCACCCCAGTGATGGGATAGATACTGCACAAGTAGCTATGTAGTACCTTTCTGTAATTGTATGGCTTACTATGAAAACAATGCAAATGGGCTAAGGTCTTGTTCACATTGGGTTGAAACTGAGGAATGCCAAAGATAAATCTTGTGGTTCCATCAACTTTAAGAGGATTTCCAAAACTTTAAACAATCCTTATTTCTACATCTATATCTTGTTACATGTCCCCTTTATGGTGGTAAACGTCTAGGGTAAAAGGGGAACAGTAACATATAGGTGAATTGTGGGTAAGACAACCACAGACATGTGAGTTACCAATGACAAGGATTCTTTTACATCAACAGGCGACAGTTCAGTCTCCATTTCTATTGACTTATGCTTCTAAAGTTCACATATGCATGAGGTTCAATTTCACATAAAGGCAGTAAGTTAGCATGGATTGAAATAAGTCTTTGTTCTTTTCCATTCAAAGAGGTAGACAAGACTTTGCATCACTCATCTGACCGATCAAAATTAGTCATAGTCTTCTTTGAGAGCAAACCTTGAGTTTTACCTACTGGTTTAAAAGTCTCCGAAATAATCTTACAGGTTCCTTTTGTTCTTCATTATCAATTAATTCTTTATGATGTGTAAAACTGGATTTTGCAATGCCAGAATTAGCTCACGTAGTTAAATACTGATTCTGAAAAGACCTACAACTGACCAGCAGTTGGCTACATTGAACCCAACCAAATGCAATGATTTGATGTTGATTTGCTTGCATGAGAAAAAAAAGTACAATTACTACTTAGACTAAGACAAGCTGTAGATATTAGAATAAGTTTCTCAAGACTGAGCTGAAGCACTACAAAGTAGGGGCGATGTTACACATCAACATTATCTGACAGACAGCAAGGCTGCTGTGTTTGGCCATGGATGTAACATAAGCTAGCATGACTGAAAAGTCTCTAACGATACTGTTCTGCTTGCAAGCTTGTTTGGTTTTGTTTAGCATTTTACTCCAAATGTGAACACAGCATGAGCCAGAGGAATTTTGGGCAAGACTCTAGAAGGAGCCCCATAGGAAAGAACAATAAAAATATATGATTAACATCCCAGTAGCTTCTCCAAGATAACAATGAGATCAGATGTACACACAAATGAGACTTTAGCTGTAGTCTCCTGCTGCTCAGTAGAAGACTTCAATACTCTCACACTTCACTCTGGAGACGTCTCACACTGAGCACAGATTATGTAGATAATTATAAGAAAATAAAACTTATATGTTACTAAAGACAGAAATGAACTCAACCATTTCTCATCCAGACCCTTCTTATTTCAATGTTGTGAATGAATATTATACATTTTAGACTGTTAGAAAAAAACGGAGCCACTGGAAGAAACCCCAACAGACACATGGAGAACTAGAAAACTCCACCCTGAAGGGGACTCAAATCTGAAACCCCAAATTTTGACCATTAGTACTTGTCAGTTATCATCATATCAGACTCAAAAAATTCCAGAAGATGCTGCAGATGATGGGACTGTCCACGGCTCCTGGCATATGTGCGCTCACTAGATTAGTTGTGTGTTCATGGATGGGATAAAGGTGGAAGTCAAATTATTGTGTGTAGTACTGTGGTGAAAGAGTTGGCTCTTCCTTAAAAGAGAACAAGAGTCAATGAAAAGAGAACATAAAAGAAATATTAATGGTATTTTTTGATACCATCTTTATATTATGATTATTATTATAATAATTATTATTTCATTTCTAGTTTTTGTCTATTTTTCCCCGTACCAATGTAGTAGAAGCCAATGAATGCATCCCATCCACTAGGACTCTCCCCATCACTATACCATGTCCCTAACTCTAGGAGGGTGAACTCAAGCAAACTACCACTGATACACCATCACTGTGGAGCCAATGTGCTCAGAGGAAAGCGCAGCATCCCTACCTCTGATGAACCAATCAGTAGACACCTGAGCCAGGACATTACAATGTGAAAGTGATGGGGAGACAACGCCATCTACCTGCCCAGAGAGAGCACAGCCAATTTTTTCTCTCTGTCGATGCATTACTGGGATTGAATCTTGTGATCCTCTGGTCAGAGGTTAGAGAAATTATTATTACATTATACATTGTAATTCTTTTGAAACCAATCCAAAATGATTACAAAATAGATATACAGCTTTTAGAATGACATTCTTCATTCATAATATTAACACTATAGTCAGTATTAATGACAAAATCTTCATTTCACCTTGGTGTAGTATACTATTTAGCCACATTCACATTGTGTTAATTGATGAGGTCTCCGTTTCCCTGCTTTTCTGTAAGCGTGTTGCTAATGACAGAGCTGTGGCAGTGATCAGTAGCTGCTGCTGTGCTGAGATCAGCTTTTTTATGCGAGCGCTAGCTGTGTTGCAGCGCTAATAGAGTGTAGCAGGCAGCGTTTAATATTCCACTCCAGGCCGTGGCCGTCCTCTGAGGTTGCCTGTCTGAAACTCTTTGTGCCGAGGTCCTGACGCTAACATGGTGTGGGAACATTAATCGCACAGGAAGGCTAATGAATCACTCTGTGCTTTTGGAGAGGAATGCACACACACACGCACACACACACACACACAGTAGTACATTTCTTTTTGTTGCTCTTTCTGTTTGATGCTCTTCATTTCACTAAACTGCAGCTTTAATCTTAAAGCATAAGAAATATTCTATTTCTGCGAGACTTTCAGAGAGAGCATGGACACCAGTAATTGCCTCCACTTAGGCTAATTTTGAGAGAGAAATAGAGAGAGAGAAAGAGAGAGAGAGAGAGAGAGAGATGAATTGAGTTACTGAATAGCTAAACAGAGGAAGGATTTCTCTTCAGATGTTTAAAAGCAGTTCATCAGAGCTTCTGTAAGCCATTACTATTACAGGAAGTGATCACTAATGGCACCAAAGTGCTGCCAAATGGCCTAGAAGTACAAGAGATAGACCTCCAAAGAGGGTTAGCTTGAGTTCAGGTCAGACGTGGTCCCTCAATCCTAATGGGCCATATTAGGACTTAAGTCAGTCTTGATAAAGAAATGTCAACTTGTTCGAACTCAACAAGCCTATAATGAAGGGCGACCAGAACTGAGAACACCTCAGCAGGGTTTTTTTTTTTTGGTGCTTGAACATATATTGTATTATTATTATTATTATTATAGACAAATTATGTTTATTTTATTAATAATAAATAACTAATTACTAATAATTACATAATGGCTATTACATTTATTATGAATAATAAAATTATAAAATTAATATTAATCATCAATAAAATATTAATACATTATTACATATTAAAAATAATAAACTGTTAAAAGCATGTAGCATAACATTATCACCTAATACTTCTCAGTCAGCTTCACTTCAGCTCATTATCACCAATGTTACACTGTTTGGAATGTAGGTCAATAGATCTCATTTACACACAATTATACATAATTTTTTAGCAAAAATAAGCAGAAAATCTGAATTATTTTGATAATAGTTCAACTAAGAGGCATGTAAATAGATGGCTTATCACAGACTGGTAAACACATGCAGACAGACACACTCAAATGTTAATGTTTATGAATTTTATTATTAAACCTCTGATATTAAAATACGTCTAGCTGACATTTCACAGACAGAACAAACACTCAACATATAAACAACTTACAGGTTAAAACAGACGCTGTTTGAGGGAGTGACAGCGGCGATGGCCAACCACACATTAGCAAGAAATGGCAGAGCCAATCGGTGAGCTTGTGGGTGGCCTAAATGGAAATCGGCTTGGATTTCTGCTGGGTCTTAATGCTCGCCAAGTACATTTAATATAGCGTAACATCTCACTCAAGCAAATGGAATAGTGGCAGGGTGAGACTAGTTTGTGAAGGAAACGCTTCTCGAGTAAAACAAAATCCTGGACGTTTGTGAAATTCCACCAGGACATGTTTTTTAAGTCTCAAAAAGAGGACATGTTCGTGTAAAAGAGGTCGTCTGGTCACCCTACTATACTGTGTCCACTTATGACATCTGTGTGGTTGTACGTATCAAAACCGTATCCACTGTCTGATCTCACTTTTCTCTCTCTTAAACAGGCTTATTTTAATATTGTACACATATATCTTCTGATTAGCTGACTGAAACACTTCTGATAACTTGGGTGGACCTATGCTGCTATAGAGAGTGTCTATGTAGGATTGTGTGTGCTATAAAACGTGTCATGGCTGCCTGTGGTGCTGCCATTTATTCATTTTTAGATTTTAATAGTGATTTTAAAGGTGACCCTGTATCAATTATTCAATCTAAGGAGCATGATTTGCCAATCTTTGCCAGTCTTATTGAGGCACAGTGTGGATATGAAACAAAGATCATTCCATTCTGGCTTTATGGGGATACTGAATGTCTGATTTACAAAGAGGTGCTGGGTTTCTCCTAATAAATTGTGATGTATAGCCTATTTATTTTGGTAAAAAGATCAGTCTATTAATAATAATGTGAATAAAAACTAATGCACTTTATCTTCTTATCGTACATGTCTGAAACAGCATCCATTATTAGGAGCCTCACCTAGTTAAGGAGGGTCTATAATACAGGACGTGAATGAACCTGTCTATCATGGCTTTCAAATACACTCCATTTTTAATCAAGTGCTGCTCTAAAAGTATTTCTGTGAGATTTCCTCATATATTTTTTATTCATTTACAACAGCATCTGCTGGTGTGTATTCCTACTAAGAAACCTATTTTTGAAACTGTATTTGTTTGTAAACTGTGAGACTAAAGTCTACACCAAGCATTCAGGAAAGAAAAGTTGTGAGGGACACAAGGAACTCTCAAGCCTTGTTGTGCATGTGTTCACTGCAACAACAGAGCCATTCTTTAGCCATAAATGCAATGTACACTGGGGACATGCTCCTACCACTTTACGAAATGCCTTATTTTGTTTGTTTGTGCTTTTAAACATGTTTCAGAGACAAAGCATATCCTGACATTTCACTGCCTAGTGCTGGTTCTGTTTTTACTTCAACATCTTTTTTATGCTCAACCAGAATCTCAGATATGTCACTTTGCAGGCATGATACTGAAAAAATAAATACAATTATTTTTAATAACAATAAAGAGAAAGTGTCTGAATTATTGTACAATTGAAAAAATATACCCTACAGGTCATAAGTTTTAGAACACCCCAATTTTTCTAATTTTTTTGTATGTAAAATGATTGAGTTTAATGTCTTATTGACTCTGAGATGAAAGCATAGGAGTTAAATAAGAACTCATGGAATCAATTTATAGACCAAAATGTCTCTAAACTTTGGAGTCAAAGCAGCACCTTTGTCAGATGTAACAGCTGAACACACTCGTGACATTCTTTCTACAGTAGACATCAAATATTCTTCAGACAGTTCTTCACAAATCTGCTGCAGAACGTCACATAAATGTTGGCACTTGTAGATTTGCTTTGCTTTTCACTTCATCCTAAATCAGCTGGATGGGGTTTAAGTCTGGAGACTGTGCTCCACTCCATGTTTTCAAGCTGACCATCTATTCGTTTTTCCTGAGGTAGTTCTGGCAGAGCTTGGACTTATGTTTTGGGTCATTATCTTACTGTAGAATGAACCCCTGATCAACTTGGCACATACCATCCACAGCACCTGCACATCATAACATGCCAATATACAGAAGGGCAGCAGGACTGGGTCTGGTCAGTTCCTGGATGTGGTATGTCCAATGAAAGCTTACGTGGCTGCTGAAAGTGGTTTTGGTGGGAAGCTCCACTCCATGTTTTCAAGCTGATCATCTTGTTGTTTTTTCCTGAGGTGGTTCTGGCAGAGCTTGGACTTATGTTTTTGGTCATTATCTTGCTATAGGATGAACGCCTGACCATCTAGACCAGAAATGTTCTAAAACTTGACAAACATGACCATAAAACCTTTTCCTTTGTGTCTTGGTGATGCATTTTGTATTTTGATGTATTTTACATAATTTACTGTTTTCTATTGAGCTTGCTAGCAATGTTAGCCTTGCAGCTCCAGTTCTAAAGAAACTAAATTTGAACTCCAAACATGATAAACTACATCTGACTGAGCCATTCCTTTAAGATGAATCATGAAGATGAAGTATATGAGCATGTAAGTGTCTCTTCAATGAAGTACAAAAATGCATCAGCTGTTCAAATGTTCCCACAGACATCTCCTGAACCTTTCTATAAGAAAATAACAGTCTATCCTTTAATATTTATTGAATTTTAGCTGCAGGTCTATTTTACATGCTCTTTAAACTGAAAGGAAAGCTTAATGTCAGACTTTAAAAGGTCCAGGGGGGGGGGAAATCAGCCAACACACATCAATAAGCTGCTGTCAATAAAATGACTTATTTGATTCATATACTTATTCTGGAAATAAATATAAAATATTTAAGTATATGAAATATGTCTTATTTTTAAAAAATAGAATTTTATTTTTAAAAAAGGCTTTAAGTATTTTCAATCACTGACTGCGTAAACATTTTTCAGTATGTAACAGAGCAAGGTTGGGTCAGTATACTACAATATATTGTCACAGTCTCTGTGAGACTCTGATAATGCTATAACAAAACCTTTTATCTTTGAAACCTTACATTTTTAAATACTCATTTAGGATAATTTCTATTGCTTTATTCAACACAAAATGTTTTACACTGTGTCAAATGGAAGACATACAGTATCAGTCAAAAGTTTGGACACTTTCTGGACATTCAGTGGTGTTTCATTATTTAAAAATTGTCTGCATTGTAGATTAATAATAAAGTCATGCAAACTAAGAATAAATACATATGTAATTATTTAGTAAACAAACAAGTGTTAAACAAACCAGAATATGTTATATTTTACATTCTTCAAAGTAGGCACCTCTTGCTTAGATGGCAGCTTTCTTGGCATTTTCTCAGTCAGCTTTATGAGGTAGTCACCTGGAATGACTTTCAGTTAACAGCTGTGTCTTGTCAAGAGTTCATGACTTGCATTTCTTGCCTCTTAATGTGTTTGAGACATCAGTTGTTTGAACTTTGAAGAGTTTACAAAACGGTCTACTTTGAAGAATCTAACATATTTTTGTTTAACACTTTTAAGTTTACTACATGATTCATTATGTCTGGATGACATCAGTATTCATTTACAATGTAGGAAAAAATTTAATAAATAAAAACATTGAATGAAGCGGTCTGTCCAAACGGTTGACTTTTACTCTACACAGATCATCTGATTCTTTAACTGTATCTACACTCACTGTTCATTTCATCAGCTACACTGACCAAATAGCTGCACTTAGTAGTTATACAATTACATATTATATAATTACTCTCTGTATGTTATCCCTTTTCATCCTGTTCTTCAATGAATGATAAGGACTCCAAACAAGACTACCATGAGTCTCTGTAGTGCTGGTATGAGTGAATCAGACACAGTAGTTTAACACTGTACTGTCACTGCTGGACTGAGAATAGTCAATCCTCCAAAAATTCAACCAATTTCACAGCATCCTAAGACCATCAATGAAGGAGTAGAGGATGACCAGCACACACTCTCTCTTTACATCTACAAGATAGCCTATGTCGCAGGTCAATTGGCAGTATTTTGACTATGGAAGAGATTTATATGCTGCCATTTAGTCTCTCAATGTTGGCAGGACAAAGCTCAAAATGCAGTTCAATGCATCACATTTTGAAGCCGTTTGTTTGACATTTAAGAAGCACTGTTAGAAGAAGCGTTTATCACATTTAAATGGATGTATACTGAACTCGCGGCAATCAAAACTCTTTTTCATTTGGGGGAACATTAACTATGCTAATCTGAAGCATTTCACTGCCAAGAACTGCAAATGCATTGGAAATATGGTACAAAACATTCAACATTCAAAAACACAAAGGCATTTTATAAACACGTACACTAACCAGCACCTCCAACCTCATGAAAAGAAAAAAGTTAAAGTAAACTGACATTTGTTCACTCTGCCTCCCTCTACTGACATTCATTTGGCCCCAGTGATGCTCCTGGATCTTGGCGGTAAAAATTTAACAGGTTCAAGATTCTCTCACAATTGAAAGGTAGTAATGGTTATTTTGATAGCTGCCAGATCAAAATACACCCATTTAAACGTGATAACCCCATCCATTTCTTAAATGTCAAACAAACTGCTTCTCATGAAAACGTGATGTACAGAGTTATAGTCTGAGCTTTGGCCAGCCAGTCAAACTCAGATTAAATGGGAGCATATAAATCCCTTGTATAGTCAAAATATTGCCAACTGACATGCTACAGCTGATCTTCAGACAGGCAGATGATTTTATTACAGTTCTCCCTTCTCCCTGAGAAATTCAATCATGTTCTGCTGACATTTTCAGATCATTCCAGTCGAGCAGAGAAAGTCCAGGGAAAAAAAAGCACTCATGGTGGGTTGAGAGATTGAGATGGCAGGAAAGAGACAGAGAGAGAGATGTGGGGGTTAGAACGATTGCTCCTCCTGAAGCTTTATCTACATGAATTTACATGATTTTATGGTTGAATTGTATGAGTTTGTGAAAGGCTGCCACTCAAAATGCCTAGCAAACGCTGACCTAAGCTTTCAGAGTAAGAACACTGGTTCTATTTCACGAATATTTCAAAATATTCAATATATGTTTAAAATCTTCAAGATGGTAACTTTTTAAGAAAAGAAAAAACATAGCAATACATTAGTGCAGAGTAATAGACTACACAACACGTATATAAACACATCATGACTACTGACATTAAGGACCATAGTATGCCTGTTCTTAATTGGCCAGCAAACTTGCCTGACCTTAACCCCATAAAAAATCTATGGGGTATTGTGAAGAGGAAGATGCGATATGTCAGACCCAACAATTCAAAAGAGCTGAAAGCCACTATCAGAGCAACCTGGGCTCTCATAACACCTGAGAGGTGCCACAGACTGATGGACTCCATGCCACGCCACATTGCTGCAGTAATCCAGGCCAAAGGAGTCCCAACTCAATATTGAGAGCTGTACATACTCATACTTTTCATGCTCATACTTTTTAGTTGGCCAACATTTCTAAAAATCATTTTGTTGTATTGGTCTTAAGTAATATTATTAATATTAATCAAATTTCCTGAGATACTGAATTTGGGATTTTCATTAGTTGTCAGTTATAATAATCAAAATTAACAGAAATAAACATTTTAAATATATGTGTGTGTAAATATGTGTGTGTAATGAATGAATATAATATATAAGTTTCACTTTTTTGATAGAATTACTGAAATAAATCAACTTTATGATATTCTAATTTATAACCAGCACCTGTACATCTAAAACTCATTTATAAACCCTCATTCTAATAAAGGATTGTTTTTAGATAGCAAAAACAGCAAATGTACTAGATACAGTGGACATCTATTGGAATGTCATGTCCTGTCATGTACACACCATCACGCCGGCTGCATAGACGAGTCACTTCTCTCCAATGCCACCTGTCTGGTTGCTTGTAGCAGGCTAGTACCTTATAATCCAGTCCAGGTCTTGATGTTATCCATTCAGGTTATTCTTGGTCTTCCACGTCTTCGGACTCCCTCCACAAGTCCCATAACAGTAAAGGCAGAATGCAAGGTGACACTTAGTAGGCACTAGTAACACTGGTGGCAATACTTAGCACTGACTAAATGTTTGGCGTGCGTTTATAAAGAGTTCACCAATGAGGTACAGGTGATTAGTACTTTGGAGGGTGCAAGCTCCTCTGATTGGCTGGTGGCCTGTGGCGCTGTCCCCGTGTCAGTTGGGCTGTGGAGTCCTAAGTGTTGCAGGCCAGAGACCTTATACACTTCCTTCAATGCTGCCTCATCACATGACTGAAGTAACGTAACTTGCGGGATTTTACGTGCATCAGTAACTCCTTTTGAGTTCTAGCATCTCATAGACTTGCTCAGTGGTCATCATCTTCATCCATGAGATCTTCAGCAACTTCCTGATGCACTTGTTCTCAAAAGCCTGAATACATCTTTCTTCCTCTTTCTTCAATGTCCAGGCTTCACATCCATAAGTAGCTACTGGCCAGACCAAGGCTTTCATCAGTCTTAGTTTGGTGTTGGTGCTAATTGACTTGCTTTTCCACATCTTTGTCAATTTGACATCCAAAATACATGAAAGAGTCTACTTGCTCCAGAAGTCTTCCTTCAACTGTGATCTTCAGTATATCTTCAGTGTTCTTCATCACATTTGTTTTAGCTGCATTAATCTGCATGTTATATTCCTTTGCAGCCTTCTCAGTGTGACTCACCAGCTCTTCTAGTTGTTCTTTTGATGTGGCCAATAAGACGATGTCATCTGCATATCTGAGATTGTTAATAGTCCTTCTACCAATCTTGAATCCTCCCATAAATCCCTGTAGTGCTTTTCTCATCACTTGTTCTCCTAAGATGTTGAATAGACATGGTGAGAGGTTACATCCTTGTCTGATGCTGAACCATGCTGATGTGTGATCGGTGGTCCTGATGGCTGCACGCTGCTGATCTGATCCCGAGTGCCTCTGCTAAATTCTAACTTGTTCTTGGGCAAACTTTGTTGTCTTTAAAAATCAAAATTCCTTCTGAGAATAAGCTTGTATTAATGTTTTGTATTAATGCAAATAAATTTTCATCCGAGTAATTTTGGACTATTTAGTTCACTTTTACTGGTTGCAGTCATTTATTTGTGGTCACAAGGGTAGCGCTGTCAATTATAGTTTATAGAGAATGCATGCGCACACATACACACACACACACACACACACACACACACACAGTTTAAATGTTGATCAGTTTGGATTACAGTTCATGAAAATCAAAAATCCAGAATCTCAAATTATTAGAATATTTCTAGTTTGAGAAAATTATTAATTTATTAATTATTCTAACTGTATCAACATTACAACAACACAGGTTTGACGTGTCATTTTACATGTAAAAAACATAAAGTGTCCATTTACCTTTACAAATTAAATTATGAACACAAATGAGCTTTTTCATGACATTCTAATTTTTTAGAGATACACTAGTATTACACATGATCACATTAATTAATACAATCACATACATTTTAACATGAAATAAAACAAACATGTGCTTAGATAAAATAACACATTAATGAAAGTTAATAAACATGTTTATGGGGTCAACACCCAAGTATCTGAATGGGGATGTTTGTTTCCATAAGTTCAAAGTTATAACAGGCTTCTAATGCACCAACATCATTCCAGCAGATCAGTTCATTAACTCCTTTAAAGAGCTGGTAATAAAATCTATGCAAATGATATCAAACCCTATATTAAACAGTATTTACTTAAAGCCCATATCATGGACCTGGAGTCACCTCTCCTTTGGTATGTGCTCTCTCTATGCAGCACCTGCACACATCCAGGCATTTTCCCATGAACTTTGTTTTATTCTCGAGGATTTTTTAGCAGTCATTAGTGAGTGTAGAGCACAGTAGCAGCATCCCAACAGAAGCATCTGGATCATCACTCCTGCTAATCAAGCATCGCTCCATTGCTGAATTCCTGCTGCACAGTAGATTAGTCAGCTTGCCAGCTCACTCTCAGCAGAGATATCTCCAAACTTTCTATATGAGTTGTTTTCTCGTAGGGGGCAAAGTTTTCAAAGTGACTTTTAGCGCCGGCTGACACACTGTTGTACACAAATGGGCCCAGACTGCTAACGGACTTCTAGGTTATGAAGGTGCTGGTTTTATGTGTGGTATAATGAAGGATGTGTTCTTCAAAGGGATTTTATTGGTTCTGTATAGTACCAAA
>BRDA01035872.1:0-11650 GCA_036984385.1 Crenuchus spilurus | reverse complement strand
TAAAATCATTGAGCAATTTCTTTGGCCATTGAGGGCTTCATTAGGGGAGGTCACATGATCAAGGGAACATTGTTTAAGCAGTTGTTTTTAAAGGATCAGATCAATATCAGATCAATAAAGCAATCATTCATCATTTAAATACAGTAGCAGGTGGAGAAATCTACAAAAGAAAATCACAGAACCACATAATCAGAACAGTAATCACATGATTAGAAGCCTGTGTGTGTGTGTGCCAGAAGGACTGTTTGAGGGCATTTGGGGAAAAATCTTGCTGGGGTTTTGTGTAAGGATAAGATCTCCACAGTGATTCAGCTCTGTGGCCTTAGATACTCTGTAGCTGAGCTGTAACCCAACACTCAGGTGAAACTGGGATATATCCTGTGGTACTAAACTGAAATGTAGTCACTCTGTTGCAGTTCTTCCTGTACAGGCGTTGAACAGGCTGAAATGTGTGAAGTTCACTTAAGGTCTTGAAATGGTCCAGTGTAACCCCCCATCAAGTCAATGTCCAGTGTACACTAGCCAAAACCAACAGATGGGTGCCAAATATTTCATCTCTTTGCTAGCAATGTCATTAGTTCCAGATGAACTCTTAGAGGTCAGGAGTTAATCCTTTCACTTTGCAATACTATTTAAATAAAATTATGTAATTATATTATACTTTATACAATGAGTTACATTTATATTTGATTTGTATTGTAATGTATAGACTGGACACGTTAGTGCACGTTTCTGCACAAGGAATAATTTATTAATAATCGATTATACCATTTTGTTAGAATATAACAAAGAAAGATACAGATAGGTATATTGTTGTTCCCCTAACTAAAAAAGACTAACCTTTCTGGATTCAGCCCCATTGACAGGAAAGGTCCTAACCCAGTGGTGGTCCAGTACCTTTCTTTCTGAAAGTGCATCCTCTAAAATAACTACTGCTTCTAGGGGTTATACTGCAAAAAAGTCTTGTCAAGTATCGTCATCTTATATATTAATACCTTCTCATGATCTTAAATCTAGTCACTATGTCTGATCTATTTCAGGACATGTTGTACTACATTTTATCTAGTTAAATTAAATAATTTCAATAAACCAACAATGTTTTGGATCATTTCGATAGGTCCAATATTTTTGAAATGTTCAATGGTAAATCTTTCAGTCAAAAAAGGTCATTTTGGAGTGTATTAATAAATGGTAGCTCTTATTTTCATATGTCATAAAAGGTGTTTTATGATGCCTACAATGTGTTAATAATAATAAAAAATCTACTAATCCATTAGTGAGGGAAAAAATGAACAAGGAAATGTACAGTCCTCTGATCAAAGTAATGTTCACTCATTTCTATTAACTTCCATTTCTATTGGTCCATTTCTTTTGGTGACATTTCTGTTTATCCCATTTTACTGGTCTAATTTCTGTTGGCTTGTTTCTACTGGTCCCTTTCTCTTAGCCTGATTTGTATTAGTCCATTTCTATTGTCAACCAGTTTTGAAACAGAGCTGTATCCTGAAACAACCAAAATGATATACACTGGAACTTCAGTTATTGTTTGCCCTGAATATAGTATAATTTGGTTATCATTGACTTTTTTCAGGGAAATTTTGTCCCAGTCATTGTTCATCCACCCAGTTTTCATCAGCATGCCCATGTGACTCACAGCTAATTTTGTGAACACAAAGCATCCACTTTTCATTCATTCTGGCTTTGTTTCTCGTTGTTTCTTTGGCTTTGTTTCTCATTTCTCTGCCTTTGTTTCTTGGTGTTTCTTGTTGATAACGCTCCAAACATACTAAAAACACGTCACACTAAAGTGACGGCACACAACACTACTGCCTGAAAATGGATGTGTAAACAAATAGCAGCTGAGAACCCTGAGGACGGGTATACAAAACAAAGTCTGTGGCTGGACCACACTGGCACGCTCTAAAACAGAACGTAAACCTGTAAGAGTGATGTTAAATATTCATTTATACATCTTTTATATTTATTTCTCATTTTTTTCTGTATGTAAAACTATATATTCTATGTAAATATATTCTTTGTTAACATTTTGGAGTGTGTACAACAGATTAATTGAATTTACATTATTTCTCATGGGAAATACTGCTTCAGTTACCATTATTGGTAGGTTATCATCAGACACTTTAGAAAAGATTAATGACCAAAACCTAGGTTCCTCTGTATTTACTTAATTTGATAAATTAGATCATTTCACTATTTAAAATACCTAAGACATGTTAATTTTAGGGAGTCTCTATATGTATGATAAAATATTAAAGAAATAAATGTCTTGAATAATAGTATAGTATTTTTATTCAGTCTCATAATTGCCTTTAAAATGATTTCTCTAGCCATAATATTTTTGCAGAGCTTTTCACTCATCATGTTTACAGACAATAGTAACTAATTATGGCCTCATGTGTCACTAGTCTGTCTACAACATTGTCCAGAAACAGTTAATTATTTGAAGGGGTTTTAAATGATAATGACCTTGTTCACGTTTCAGGTTTTATTTTTGACTTCATTGCTGCCTGGTTAAGAAACCCGTTGACTAGCTTTAGCCTTTGGAATTCAAAAGAACAGGTCAAAGGTTAAGAATTGCACAACAGTCTGACAAGACAGCCCTGTCTCTGGCTACTGGAGCTTCTCTGGGTGACAAGCAGACTTAAATCACTCCCCCACCCCAAATCTGTCGCACCACTGGAGACCCAGGCGGCATTACAATGCACTGCCTTATTGCCAGACTCAGACTTGTTTGCCTTGTTTGGAGGTCATGACCTGTTTCACGTTCCCTTTAGCCATGTGATGTTGGGTCCTTAATCCTGGAATTGTTCCAGGACTGTCCTAGATTAGTGCCTACTGATTTTTTACCAAACAATGTAACAACACTATAATATCAGGTAATACCAGTGAATAAAGTCATATTAATTGATTGAATTGAATGACAAACCAGTAATTCAGTGTATGTTCTGGTACTATTGTTCTTATAATAATTTATTTCAGAAACAAACTATCACCAAGTATTATAACTCTGCAACATTCTGAATGTCCACAGCACTAACTTTATCATTGAAAAATAATGTTTTTAGATCATGCAGGCCATTAAATGTTTTTTTAATTACCCAATTTTCTCTCCAATGTGTTTGGTAGTCAATCGACGTGCCTATTCGCTGACTCTCCTTTTTACTTGTAATGTCTATGACTCTAGAAGGGAACAGACTAGCACAGGCCTCCTCTGATGCATGTGAAGTCAAGCTATCCCTTTTTTCTAACTGTTGACAATACATCGCCGCTGGGCATTCAACGCTCTCGGAGGAAAGCATGGGATCCCCAGTTCTGATGGGTCACCTGGCAGATGCCTGAACCAGCCAACATTACTTAGTAGTGCTGGTGAGAGAGCGCCATCTTACTCGCCTAGAGATAGCAAAGCCAGTTTTGCTCTCTCGGGCCCCTGCTGCCAATGGGAAGTGTACTAACCACACTAAAGTATTTCTCAGTGTAATTCAAAAGATTGAAAAAGTCATTCTGGAGCGTTTCCATTACTTCACTGATTATGATATTTTCAAACAATTTAAAATCCAATTATGCAAAAAACATAAAAAAAATTGACATATAGGGTTTGGTTCTAACAATGACAATATACAAAGTACATGCACTACAATATATACTCTAACATTTATCTTTTTATTATCCATACACTCACACATTTTAGTTTATAAATCGTGCAGTGGTTTAAACCATGAATCGATTAGATCATTATTGTTAAAGGCCACTTTATGAGCCAGACACATCATAGCAAAAATCTAAACATAAGGTATGTGATACAAATGCTTAATAAATGTTGGTTCATTGATTTTTTTACTGCAAAAAGCAATAAAGAAGCTATAATGAGGTCAGTTTATTATAAGTACAATAAGTTGTTTAAGGAGCTTTACCTATTAGGATGAGAATGTTTTATTGTTGTTTTCATTACTGATATCAAAACAATGATGTGATTATATAGTTATGGTTTTAGAAGGAAGGATGGATGGATGGATGGATAGAGAAGAAATTACAATTTATTATAAAGATATCTGGCATTTTTACAAGCAAAAGATTCTTACTGCCAAGATAAGTGGTTTTAAATAATGTGTTTAGGTGTCTAAGGGGGTGCGTAAACAAAATGCTTTTATATATCACACTGTTAAGTTGTAAAGCTGTCAGATTTTATGCTGATGCCACAAGAAAGCTGACCCATCAAATATTTAGGATGTGTTACCTTCAGTCATTCATCAAAGGTGACGGCTTTCAAATAAAATTAATTGCACTGTAGAAAATGCTGGGTTAAAATGACAAATTTGACTCATTTGGCCACCCAGTGCTTTTCAACCATTGTTGCCCTTACAAAAACATACCTTGGTAATGCCATCATGGTAGAGCCATGCTTTTTGGACTAAAATAAAATGATGGTATCATGGTTTTACAATAGTAAAATTACAGTAATCCAAAATTTTACTGTAATAATACTACTAATAATAATTTACTAAGGTAAAGCTATTTGTATTACTGTAGTATTACAATTATAGTACTGTGGTACTACCATCATGCTAGTGTCTAAAAAAACAGGATAAACCATCATGCAACCATGGTAGTACCTCAGTTTTATAATGGTGATAACAAGAATTTTAAATTCTTAAATTCTTGGCCATTATATTTAAAACATACATCATCCACAGATGTACACTCTTTAACACACTACAATAAAAATACCATTCAAGTGGAAAAAATAGGATAGATAAGTAACTTTAGCCAATACATTTATTCACAGCTAGTTATTGTCTACTTAAAAGTTATCTAATGTTCAGCTGTGTGTGTGTGTGTGTGTGTGTGTGTGTGTGTGTGTGTTAAGCTGGTTAGCTTGCAAGATAATGCTATTCTTGTCAAACACCATATGTGTCAACCAGTAATATATGATAAAAATATTGATTTTTCATTTTCAAAAATATTTTTACTTGTGAAACTGTATGTTTAAGGTGTTTAGTACAGATTTCTGTCAGCTCAGTGTTGTTTTAATGAAACTCTCCTAATCAGCTTCCTCCTGTACTGTGAGCAGAACAAATTACCCATAAGTTGGTAGTTTCATTACCCAGCAGAAAAGAAACCACACAGCACTTTTAAAGCATATAGTTTTTTCCTAATTTCTTTTATATTATTCTGTTTCACAAATAGTACTACTTTTTAAATGTATATGCCCCATAATCTCCATTTGTGTTCATGTTTACATACATCTTAGTCTAAGCTTTAAGGCATATTGTGAACTGGTACTTTTGCACATAAATGTTTATCATGGAAAACAATTTGTGCATTTTGGAATGAAACTCTTTGCTTGCTTTGGTTGTAACAAGCAGTGAGATAGTTTAAACGTTGGTATCAGAGCAGTCGTTAAGCTCTGTACAACTGCTCCTCTGGTACTGATATCGTTTTTTGGATATTCAGTGTTCTGTCTCCTCTAACTTCTGAGCACCCATCACTCCAAGTGTCCTGCAGAGCAATGCTTCTCCTGCCCCCTCTCACTGCTTCAAAAGGTGCTTAATCATTTTAATATGAAAGCTGTTAAGTGCCTCCAATAATTACTTTGATGAAATGGAGGACATTTAAAGAGGCTTCCATCCAACCAGCTTCTTTTTTTCCCCTCCACCCATTCTTTTCATCATCCTTTCATCATTTTTATCTCTTGCTTGCGCCAGAGCCTTCTACACTTGCTCTCTGTTTCCATCATTTATCATTTCTCATGTAAGTCCATTCTCCAATCATCTCTATGGCTCCTTCTCAGATTCATTCTAGTCACTGATTTTAAAGGAATGATTTGACTAAAACATATACATCACCATTATTCAAGTATGGAGTCCAAATATAGTTTCTTTAGTTTAGAACTTGAGTTGTTAGGCTAACATTGCTAACAGAGACCAGTTGTCACCTAAATTAGCAGTTATTTTACTCCCTCTGTGCTTCTGTCGTTTAGAACTGAAGTTGTGAGGCTAACAATGCTAACAAACACTAGAGCCAAGTAGTCACCTAAATTAGCCCAGTCATTTTACTCCAGTGTATGATCCATGTGGGCAGAACACTGACCCTGGACAGCATGGTGTGTGTGTATGAATGTGTTTGCCCAGATATGGTTTGCCACTCTTGTCCTGGGTGACCCCCTAATACTTGATGCAGTCCTCCAGGAGGATGGTCACGCCCAGTTGAGACACACGATTGACTGCCACTTGTTGTCAGTGGGTGAGGTTGAGTTAATGATTGTGTTGATTGTAAAGTGTTCTTAGGAATTAGAAAGGTGCTATAACATTTATTCATTCATTCAAGTTCTAGTGTTTGCAGGAACATTAACCTCCTAATTCTATAACTGTAATAATTATAGTATAATAATATAATTGATATAAATAATCGACTGATCACCACACAGTCCTGTAAAATTTTCAGTTTTAGGTCTAATCTCACCTGAAATGGGACTGCTTTACTCAACACTTGTGTGTAATTCATTATTAAATAGTCAGCACCTCACTTTGGCACTGGGCTTCACTAGCCAAATGTGTTGTTAGCATGATAGAAGTGGTTGTGTCGAATATTGATGCTGTCATGAGACTGGATATGTATATCTGTCTTTAAAAAGAGACTTTATATCACAGTTTATATACCATAAAAGGCTATTGATCTGTTAGTGCTCTCTAAAGGCCTCAGCACTTTAAGCTGCCAAACCTGGTTTCACCTCTTCTGCCCCTGATTTGATTAGAATGGAGGGGAAGAAATGAGGTTATCCTCATTTTGACACAGTTTCGACAAAAGCTCACCCATAAACCTGGGAGTAGAAAAGTAGGGCAGGCTAAGTGGCCTGCTGCTGACGATTGGAGGGTAGGAAAGAAAAACTGTGTGGGGAAAAAATGCAGGTTAATGTTCTGTTACACAACCTGGCCAGTCCATGACAGAGTTCACGTCAGCAGGGCAAAGATTAAGGGCATTTTGACCTCTGTATTGGCTAGGCCAGATTGTGCAAGTGCAAACTTAGAGAGTGCAAAATCAATGTTTTGCTTTGTTTGCTTGTTCAGCGACCTTTTTCCACACTATCTCCTGTCAGTTATAAGCTTTCCTGATGGATCACCCATGGCTAGGTGATACAGGAGATACCAAGAATAGAGTACCAAACTCCAAACATGATGCATCTCCAGTCCATCTTCCAAAAGGTCACTTATGTTTTCCTAATCTGGAACAACACATCTTGCAGTATTATCTAGTAGCTTATTAGACTGTTTCTCCACTTGCATTTGTTATGTGACTGAATCGCTGATGTAGTCTGAAAAGGTAGCCTGGCCTTTTCTGCCTCCACCTGAGATAATTAATTTTTTGAGTGATATGATAACTATTGCAAAGTCATATGTATGCGTGCAGTGGCAACTTTATTAGAAACATAATTTTATAGGTCAAATACACACAAGAATATTAACCATCCTGAAGACAGGATGTTCTGGAGACACATTAGTCATCGCATAACCAGACTGAATCCACATGATGGCATAATAATGACTATAATAATACTGTTTATTGCACCTTGTAGCTCCACGTTGCACATCAGTTGATGGACCCTTTTTTGTCAGCCATCCTCTAGCCCAGGGGTCCCCAGTCCTGGAGATCTACCACCCTGGAGAGATCTAACACACCAGAGTCTCACATTCAGATGACCCTGAAGGACTTTACCTGGATCAGGTGTGTTAGATTAAGGATGAACACTTAGCTCTACAGAGTGATAAATCTCCAGAACCAGCATTCTTATGCATTTGTTTTATTATTATTATTATTATTATTATTATTATTATTATTATTATTATTATTATGATTAATAATAATAATAATAATAATAATAATAATAATAATAATAATAATATGAGGAGCCATTAAGGAAATAATTATGTAAAAATAATTTTTTAAAAGTATGTACTGTATAAGTCACTAGAAGTGATGTCTGTGCCAGTAAAACCACTGCTTCTCATACTGGATGTGGAAGTTAGGTAAACAGATACTCACTGTCATCATATCTGACCCTGTCTCAGCTTCACCCCTAATCTGAGTTGCTGCTCAGCGCAACACTTTGACAAACCCAGAAACACAGGCGAGTGAAAACGAGTCTCTGTTTACTTATTTATCTCCCCTCCTGTGCCTGTTACCTTGATATGGCGTGGCCCTTCGGCAGGAGCCTGGGCTCGTGCCTTATTTATAACCGCGCCTCATCATTTATTAAAAACTCAGTCAGTGGGGCAGGAGAGAGTCGACAGGCTGCCGCGTTTCATCCCCTCCGTGCCAAGCGGGACTCCCCCTCGCCCGGGGAGCCGCCAACAAAGCAGAGGGAGGGATGGGGGTGGGGGTGCCAGGGAGCGCCAGGCTTCAAAAAAAAAAAAAAAAAAGCTCCCCAGAAGACATTAGAGCCTGGCGGAGGAACCTGCTGCATCTCCAGCTCACAAGGTCTTTAGCTTTTTGTTCTCCTTCAGGAGATCTCATAGAGCAAGGCTTGTAGAAAGGAAACACAAGTCTTTAGATTCAGACAAGACAAAGAACAATGAGTGCTCTTTTAGAAAGCTGGCATTACTTGGGCAAGCTGTGCTAAATTCCTACCATTCATGTTAAATTAGCTCATCTTGGTAAAAAAAAAAAAAAAAAAAAACATTTTATTTTCAGTCTAGTGGAGAGTGGAAGGCAATTACACTTTTTTTGGTTTGGGTAAATGTGCTAAAACATTTTGTGGAAGATGAATGATATTCAGTTTAATATTTTTGTTACTAACACAGCTTGTTCTTCTCTGCTACAAATGAAAATAATAATAATAAAATATGACCAATTCAGCTTTAACCAGAGTGAGTGCAAATGTTACAAGTCATGTGCCAGTTATAACAAACCCTAAAGAGAATTAATTCACAGTAGTTTATTTATTTATTTATTTATTTATTTATTTATATTATTATTATTATTATTATTATTATTATTATTATTATTATTATTATTATTATTATTACATAATTATAGGGTATATTTCTGAAAAAAAAAAAAAAAATAGAAATAGATACAATTTTTAAACTAATTAAAAATTGACTTATATATGGACTTAAGGTATTCTCCAGTTGTTTCTCTTGGATGGTTAATTGTAGCACTGTATTACAACTAACCCCCCTGTGTGAAGGCTGCACATTAGTCTGGCTACCTCAGTGTGAGTTATTTATGTGATTCTTAACTGTGATATATTACAGCCAAAAAGAGAGAGAGATTAATGTAATATCATTGTGGACTCTGAATTCTGTAATCTAAATTCTCCAGATTTTCATATAAACAGAGTTTTCATGGTGAATCTGGAGAATTATCTAACTGAATACCATCACAATTGATCAGATAACGACAACATGTATATAAGAAAATGACCAAAAGCATGCACTGTTTTATTTTACCCACATTAGTTTGTGCCCCACTTTCTACAGTCATTTCTCATTGTATTCCTCTGTCTCTGTGGCTTCCTTTTTAGTTTCCTTTAGTCTGGTTTGAAGCTTTTCCTGCATGTTTCAGACCTAATCTGGCTCTGTAAAATCTGTATCTCTCTCCGTCTCTGTGTGTGAAATGTGTCTGAACTATTTTTCAGCACCTGAATGTGATGAATTATTAAACAGTCAACACCTGACTTAGGATCATTTGAAATTCTTCAAGTCAAACTGTATTCAGTCTTTAGTTGGTGGTGGTCGGATTCAGACAGATGTGTTTGGACAGAATTTTGTCAGGTTACAGTTTGATTTAGGCAGAATTTAGATCTAGATTTGTGAATGGATGGTTTGGATAAGACTCTTGAACTATATTTAACAGTTTTTATTCATGACCTGTCCGGGGATCAAACAGGCAACCTTCCAGTCGCAAGACCAGAGCCCACTGTCAGAAACCCTTTACATTAAAATTTTCATCCTTTGATACCAAAATTAAATATTTTATTTTCACGTTTTTTGCCCATTTAATTCATTGTGTCACATGATTAAAAAGACTTGTTTTTACTTCCCTGTGATCTTTAATCAATGTGTTATGAACATCTCTGAGACTTTCTGATGCTTGGTTATGTCACTGTTTGCCTGCATTGGGAATAATATAATAATAATAATAATAATAATAATAATAATAATAATAATAATAATAATAATAATAATAATAATATTCACTATAATGTTTTCCAGCTCTGACCGCCATCCTGACCCATCAGCAGATACGTCATGTTTGTTTGCTACTCAGGCACATTCTTCTTTGCTGAGGACACTGTATGAGCAGTAGTGTTCCCAGGAAGCCTTAGACAACAATAGCATTCCTCAGCAAGCCGGTGAAAGGGCAGACCTATGCGTAACCCCTCTCAGGAATGTCACAGCCTGTCTGACAGTGAAGTGCCACTTGCAGGACCACCCAAGTCTCACTATGGCTGCAGGCACTGCCTCTCAGGATGGTGGGAGCCTGTGAGAGAAAGGCATGTCAAATCCTGCACAATTCTAGGGCACAGTTCACTCACAGTTTACCTCATTTCAGCATTACTGGGAGCCTCTCTACATGCACCTTTCTCTATTTTGCACCTAATGTCTTTCCTTCATACTGTAGTTCTGATAGACGTCTAACAGATAAGATCCCGGCACCTGATTTGGCAGCTGAAGGGTGGCAGCTTAGCAGTAATGTGATGTTATTATATAATCTTCATCCCGTGTGGAGGCATACCTTTCTGATAGTCATTACATAAGCACTGTAGCAGCATCGGATTGTGAAATTTACAATCCCCGACCTTTGTCGCTTGTATGCCTGATGGTCTGATTGATCTTCAGTTCACTTGCATTAGTTATAAGAGACAAAACTTTTCAGAGTTCAAAATAAAAAATGAGAGGCATTACAGTGCAGTACAGTGATTTTATCACAAGTTCTGGTGTAACATGCATTGGAGTAAACATCCTTATACTTGTCAGAATCACAGAAATGCTCAGTATCAAGTTGCTTATTGCTTTGACACCATAATGAACTGCTACATTTATTTGATTTTATTTTACAATCCCTTATTAGTCCCACAGTGGGGAAATGTGACCTTTTTCACCCTTCCATGCAGTGATACACACACACACACACACACACACACACACACACACACACACTAGGGGTGGGCAGCCCTACCCATGGTGCCTGGGTTAGGTGCCTTGCTCAAGGGCATTCCAGTCATGACCTATCCAGGGATCAAACCAGTGACGTTCCGGTCTCAAAATCAGATCCCTAAACCACCAGACCATGGCTGCTACATAACTTAAGTGATTTAAGTGAAGAATTCTGTACATTATGTACATGATTTATAGCAATTACAATGAACAAATTTTCTTGAAATAAACTATTTAGGTCATTCTGTAGTTATGTTAGGAGTTCTAGGTTTAATCATGAATATAGTTTTAGTAAATCATCAACAATGTTCCAAAACATCTACAAACCGGATTCCAAAAAAGTTGGGACGCCAAACAAATTGTGAATAAAAACTGAAGGCAATGATGTGGAGATGGCAAATGTCAATATTTTATATGTAATAGAACATAGATGACAGATCAAAAGTTTAATCTGAGTAAATGTAACATTTTAA
>BRDA01035869.1:0-27812 GCA_036984385.1 Crenuchus spilurus | reverse complement strand
GAAAGGATACAATATGCCATCTAATAGATCTAATCAAAACAGAGCTTTAGAGACCCTCCATGCAGCATTGCAAAATGTGGCGGCAGAGTTAGCTTGGTCAATTGAGCTAGGGGGTTGAGGAAAGATTAATCCTTTTATAGAGCAGCAATAATGAGGTTAGAAACAAAAGAGAATGTCAAGATAGGACTGGCCCTCTACAGCTGGATAACAATACAACTCACCAGTAAAACAAATTAAAAAGGAATAAAGGTCATAGACCTTTGTATATTCACAGCATTTTTAACTGCATGATGTGGTTAAATGCCCAAATTATTCATTTACATCATTTCTATTTCTGTGTGTGTTTATTTCCTCATTTAAAGTATTTAGAAAAACTCCACATATGGCATATCTTCTATTTGCAGACTATTTGAATCATTTATTTAATTTACTGTAAAATATAACACTACATATCTGTTTGTCAGCTAATGTAAAACACATGTATTGTTTTGTGTATTGTATATCTACTTACAATATGGCTATTTTTTGTTTTAGGGTTACTATCTATTAGTAGGGAAGTGCCTAGTTCCTCCATTAGCCAGTTGGGTCAATAACATACAATTTACATATCTTAAACTTAAACTTAAACTGCATATGTAATTTTATTTTTAATTTGTCCAATTTAATTTAAATTATGCCACATTAAAGCTGCTGTCAGTCACTGACAATCTGAATGAGTACAACTTCCAGGTCCCTCCCCTCCCTCTCTGCTTCCAAAGCCCTGGAAGAGACATGCCTAGAGCTTGTGCACAAGCACTGATTGACTCCCAGGCTGACAATGCTCCTGAATATAGTGCTTTATTTTGGTTACAGATGACATTAAAAGCATTATGTTGAGCCAGAGCCTGATTTCTACAGATTACAGGTGCATCTCAAAAATTTTGAATATCACCACAAAGTTAATTTATTTCAGTAATTTAGTTCAAAAAGTGAAACATATTATATAGATTAATTACACACAGAGTGTCTATTTCAGTGTTTATCTCTTTTAATGTTGATGATTTGATTGATTGGGTTTCACTTTTTGAATGAATAACTGAAATAAACTAACTTTTCAAGTATATTCTTATTTATTGAGATGCACATGTACTACTGTCAGGACACAATGATAAAACAATTATTCTTAAAATCAACTGAATTGAATCAAAATCAAACACAAATAAATAAAATATAAAAATTATAATAACCCAAATAGAGGTGCCCAATAATCACTAAATGTGCCCCTGGTATTTGTATAATACTAATGGTAGTAGTAACAATAATTGTTAATCATGAGTAAAACAACAAACTGTAGTTAATAAACATTATTAAAAAATCTGAACACCACAAAGGCAGAAACACTAGCTAGTGTGTGTATGAACATCACCTCCCAATCTACCATGAAGGCCGTGCTGAGATTGGCCTGACATTTCACTCTCGTTAAGGCTGTCTCCAAGAACCATCACAAAATGTGACCCTTGGCACACAGCCCTCCTCAAAGCCAGCTGAAAACAGACTTTCTAAACAGTACCATGGCATTCAGGCATTTATATTTTGATTTAATAGCCACAGCAATCACAGAACACATCAATCAGAACAAACATCTACCAAATACATTCACATGTGCAGCAGTGAAAAGGTTATATTAAGAGTACAGCCCACCTCTCACAAATGACTGTATTTGTGCTAACATGACACATTTCTTAACATGAACATAAAAAAGAAAACGTTTTCAACACAAACTCTTCATGATTTTTTGGCCGGTAAGGCACATAAAGTGTTTATTGAAAACAATTTGTCCTGAAAATGTAGATGTCCAGCTGAAGTGTTTCTATGTAATTATAATGCAAGTTGTCTTGTTAATGAAAAAATAAATGAATAAAAAAACTACCATAGACAGATAAGCCAACAAGGAACTGCAGCCGAATCTCTGAAAGACTGATTCATCTGCTTTATTCAAACTGAGACTGCCCTGCCACTCAGTCAAGTATACTTACATCACTGTCCTCAATTTCTAGACATCAGCATCATGTAGAACAACAGAACCGTGACTATAGAATACATACTATGACAAAGAAACATGTTTAAAATCAAACCTGCTATTTTCTTCAAGCAATATATATGTTTATTAAACTGTATTTGCTGTAAAGAACATGTGACGATATAAAGAAAAATATGGCCATAAAATCATAAAAACAGTTAAAATGAATGAAATTCGTGATAGCTATATGAGTGTTTGTGTTTAATTTGAGCATGTTGAAATGTGAAAAGGCCACGCCCCCTGCCTCATCTTTGTCTCTACTGACATTTCATCATGTGCTGTCAACATGTCCACACCCCATCCAAGTCACATCATATTTCATTGGTTTCACCTGTGCCTTGCCTGTGCCCTGCTCTCTCGTTTCATGTCATTAGCATATGTTTTAAAAACCTCCTCATGTCTCTTGTCCCTCGTCTGTTATTCTGTGTCATCCCCATAGAGTCTGTGTGTATGTCATTGTCTCAGCCATGCCAGAGTCAAGTGTTTTGTGTCATTTTGGGCTCCGTACTTAGCACTAACTACCTTACATGTTCTTCACAGAGGTCATTATGTAGGGACCTCCATCAGTGTTAACCCAGAGTTAAGACCACACTTTCAGAAAGCTTAGAGGTGAGGTATGGTGTCCAACCTATCAACCTATCATTTAAGTAACCACTTAACTGTAGATCCACATCAGCCTGCACTGACAAATGCAAATCCTAGCCTCACTGGCACAGTTAATGCATGCTTAGTCCCACTACTTCTATGTTGACTGTATACTATACATTAACAACAGTACACACTGCATATCCTCACTACATCAATAACTGTAAATCCACAGAAGCCTACCCAGTGACTATGGCTTTACTTAGCACCACTGGCATCTTTAGTGCACACTCAGTGCCACCAGTTCCATGTGGACTTTACACACTACATCAGCAACACTATACACACCAAAGACACATCCTAAAAGCATCCTATATTTACCTACCATGCTACACATGTGCAATCAACTGCACTCCCCCATCCAATCTATTTATCCACAACCAGTCACTACCCCCTTCAGTTACATCTGATAACTCCAGCATGGAAGAGCACACAGCCTTTAAATCCAAACTCAATCAGTAAAGATGGGATTGAATTTGGTAAATCGTGTAAACTGTGAAAAGGTTGTGTGGTGTTATATTTAGCATCCAGGAAAACCTGAGTAAAAATGTAGAAATATGATAAAACACAAATTAAAAGCAGCTCAATTTGTAAGGTCCCAATCCCTGAACTGTGCAAACACAAACTAAAACTATGATTTTTATATTGTGTGCATGGTTTACCTTTTGTCCAAGTCTGATACATCACTCAAAATGGACTACTGCGCTGTATTATTTTAGTAGGATACAGTATGTTTGCTAGGTTAAACTTTTAGACACAGAGATAGTGAACAGTACCCGATATGGGTGTTCCAGAACAATTGGACTGCTTATAGTGTGCTTACAAAGTCAACATTAACTTAGCTCTTGGCTCCCTGGGGCTTTCAGACAAAACTGAGGACTGTCGAATAGAAATACTTATTCTTCCCACATTAGGACATTAGTTTTTAAAGTTATTTAGCTAACTTTGACTTTGACTTAGACATCCGGCTTTGTGAAGCAACCCTCTCGTTTATCTCTCTCTCTACTGCTTTCTGACTCAGAGCTAACATTCAGTGGTTATAAGAAAAAACCAGTATACCTGATTTGACTTAGTCTGGGACTCTGAGAGCTGGGTTACATCTCTGCTGACAGAAACTCCACCATCATTGCTGTTGCCACATCACAGTACTCTAAGCTGAACCAAGTCTACCAAGCTGCCTCATTCTCTAACCACACATACAAGCCCCATAAGACCCTTCTTCACTTCCTTTTATAACTTTTAAAACTCCAAATGGACAGAGTACAGAATGATGTAAGAGGCAGAAACAAGATGTCTGGGGTGTCCTAAAGTTTTATGCTCCAAAAGAAAACAACAGAACATTTTAGATTATCTTAAACTGGACAGAATAGTTAACTTAAAAAAATAGGATTGTTTCCAAGTTTTCCATGACAACACTACTTTTATTTCAGATGAAAAATATTTTTCTAGCCACTTAAAGACTATAATAAAATTCACAAATGCTGCAGCTCCAGATAATCAATCTCCTGTGGTATGTCATTGTCATCCCCTTGTCTCTTTCAAGTTGCTGAGCTTATAGACTTTAGTACAGTTGTTTATATATATATATATATATATATATATAATTTTTTTTTTGCACTAAGGCACCACTGAAGGTCAGTGCACAAGAATGGAGATTTTAGTTCATAAACAAGATTAATAAGGCCTATTGTGGCCCCTAGTGGCTCAGTGGACTAAGGCGCTAACAGTATGATCAGAGAATTGTGAATTAAAATCTCAGTCATGCTGCTTGCCATTGACAGCCGGGTCTCGAGAGAGCAAAATTTGCTGTGCTCTCTCTGGGTGGATATGTGCTCTCTCCCCAACACTACTACAATGCAATGTACGCTGGCTTAGGCGTCTACCAACCTATTAATCAGAACTGGAAGCAGAAGCGCACATAATTCTTCATAAATTAAGGTATCTGTTGTCATGGAAAATGTTAAATGTAATCAATGAATTCAAAATACATGTGACAATGCTTTCTGTAAACATCATCAAGGAAATAAGCTTTCAGCTTTCCAAGAGGACAAAAAATTCACAAATTTTCTTTCAGTCTATAGGACAATATCCAGGATTCAGGATTTGTATCCAGAACACATTCTACAAAATGCAATGCTTTGCACATCACAGAAGAAAATCTTTGCCTTGGTGAAAAACTGATCCTGAAATCAGAGAATTAGATAGCTCTGATGGTTATTCGCTCTGTGCAAGGCCTCAGCATGAAATGCTGCTCCAGGCTTCTTGGATGGAAATTGAAAATCAACATGAACAAAACCCAACAGACTGGGCCACACACGGCCTAATCATTTGACGGTGCTAAGATCTCCTTCCAGTCAGAGTTCAGTGATCGTAATATTGATAGACGTTTCTGATGTCACATTGAAGCAGATGGGCTCTCAGAATGCCGTGTTCATGAGGATCCTGTGTTCAGAGGGAGGATACAGTCAGGAAAGTTACAGCCAAGCCTGTCTTCGGACAACTTGAAAGATTTACAAGCAAACTGTCAGTTAGATTACACTAATATGAGAGCTCATATTTTAGACTAGCGCTGCAATTAAATATTGACAAGTTATAGAGTGGAAGTCAACAGTGCACATATTAAGCAAGGCTTTTCTCCTCCCTGTGGATCCACTGCCTCCATGCTCTCACTCATGTTCAGCTAGTCAAGCTTGAAAGAACAACATTCACTCAGCAAACTTGTTTCATGTAATTCCACTCTATCAGCCTGGTGTTGTTTTGCCATGCTACACTTCAGGCATTCTGGTTCGGGTTATCAAAAACACATTCCTGTTCAGGACACTTATGCAGCTGGAGATGGACTGGCTACCTTCGTTGAGCTTTATGTTAATGATTTGAGTCTTTCCTCTTCGTTCCTGATTTCTGAATTCTTCTTAGCAGAAGTCCAGAACCTTACACATATTTTGGAGTTTTCTGACAAAGCAATGCTCTTAGTTACTGGGCCAACAACATCACTTCTCCAGCAACTCTCCTCGGACTGTTTCCAAGGAGACTGCCGAGCATTAGTATTCTGCAGGGGGATGAGGCAAATGATTGGAGGAGTGAAAGCATCTCTGCGAATGATGCGATATCTACATCCCTGCAATCCTTACATTTGGATCCCCTAACAGGACAAGCATGGATAAAAGGATATGGTACGATTATCATGGATGATTGCAAAGAGAATGGAACTGCAGAGAGTTATGAGAGAGGCTTTAAACGGTTCAGTAGGACATGCTGAAGTGGAACACGTTAGCTTTGGACATGCACAACACACACAGTTATGGAGAAGACATCAGTGGTTTCACAGGAAATGACAGAAATGAAGGCATATCACTGTATTTCCATATGCTAACTTAACTAAAACGTATTAGATACATACAGTTACATAAGAATATTATTACCACCTCTGCATTGCAATGAAGTCAGTCTGGGATGTCACAGATGCCACATCACAGGGTTTTTTGCTGCATGTATAAATAAGTGAGCACACCAGTCAGTTGCAAGAGAGTGTAAAACCGTTAGCAAATGATGTGATTTGACTGCTGTCCAAAAAGGCATGATAATAGGGTACCGTGTGAAGGGTGGCAGCATCGTGAAAACTGCTAACGTCCTGGGATGTTCTAGAGCAGCTGTAGTGAAGGTGTACTGAGAATGGACTTCTCATACACTGAGTGCCTTGCATTGACACAACAGTGGTGTCCCATTAGGTATTGATGCTAAAGGGCAATGACAACTCCAGCCAGTGGTACAGAGCAATCAACACACCACACTGAACCAGTTAACCTCTATAAAGAACACAGCAGCAATAAAGACATTGTCTGGGATCATCATGCCATGTGGCATCTGTTACATCCTGGACTGAGTTCATGCCAAAAAAGGGGTTGACATAATATTCTGATCTGAATGTTTATACATCACCAGTCAAAGGGTCGGACACACCTTCTCATTCAATGTTTTTCTTTTTTTTCTACATTATACATGAATATTAAAGTCATCCAGACTCTGAGTGAACACATACGGAATCACGTAGTAAACTTAAAAGTGTTAAACAAACCAAAACATGTTTTAGATTTTACTTCAAAGTAGACACACAACTGATGTCTCAAACACATTAAGAGGCAAGAAATGCAAGTAAGTAAAGCTGACTGAGAAAATGCCAAGAAAGCTGGCATCTAAGAAAGAGGTGCCTAATGTGAAGAATGTAAAATACAAAACATTTGAACACCTTTTTTTTGTTTTTGTTGATCAATTGGATGACTTTAGTATTAATCTACAATGCAGACATTTTTTTAAATAATGAAAAACCACTGAACAAGCTTCTGACAGGTACTGTATATTTATATACAAAACACTGTAAACATGTTCATCACATCACAACAGTTGTAACAGTGGTAACAGCTACAATATTCCCGGCAAATACAAACTCTCCTAGCATGACTCATTGTAAAGCCTAAAAGAAAAGAGCTTTTTCTTACCCATGAACTCAATGCCCAAGTGATCCGCTGCTCCCCAAAAGACAGAGAAAGAGAAAAGAAAGGGAAAAGAAGAATAAAACACATTATTAGCAACATTCAGTTCTTTCTTATAGTCCTTTAGCTATTTTCTAGACACTCAAAGCGCTTTCACATTTGGGACAAACATTAGAGTTAGCACAGTACCACCAGTCTGCACCATCACCTGATGACATGGCAGGCAATCAAAACTATAACACTCAACACACATTAGCTATTAGGTAGAGAGGTGAGGAGACAGTTTTTGAAGATGAGGATGATTAGGAGTGGGACATTTAGCCAGATTATTGGCATCACCCATCTGCTCTTTTAGAAGAAATGTCCAGGAATCTTTTTTTATTATTATTATTTAGAGGATCAGGACCTTGGTTTTACATATCATGCAAAAAACAGGACCATTTATACAGTTAGTCACTGCACTGGGGCATTAAGAGTCTATATGAAAGAAAAAGGCCTCCTGTTGTCCCACCAACACCACTTCCAGCAGTCACACAAGACTTTCCTTGACAGTCTCCCATTCAAGTACTAACCAGACTCAAACCTGCTGACCTTCAGGTGATTTGAATGTTGTGTTGTGAAAGTGCTGTGACTGCTGATAACAGTGTTACTTCACAGTATGTAGTGGTGTAGCGAATGGATGGATGGATGGATGGATGGTTGGATGGATGGATGGAAAATTAAGGTATCTAGTAGCTTAGAAAAAAAAAATTACACTGAGTAAAAATACAATAAAGATGTAAGATACAATATAATAGAGATGTAGTAAAAAAACACTTGCATAGTGTAAAAAGTGGGGAAAAAAATATCTGATGTGCAAAGTACACTTACAGAAATGATTCAAGGCAGAGTTAATTTTTATGCATTTAAATCTATTATATTTTATTTAAAAACTCGTATTTTTAATATGTATGCATTAAAAGTAATTATTATCTACATAATTTAATCAATTATAACATTTACTGATTGCAATTACTTAATACATACTAAAATGGTTTAAATAGTCAAAGTAGAAAAACAAACAAGATTCTGTTACTGAAAATGTATGTAATTATTTTGTATAGGTAACCTGATTATTATGCAATTCAAACAAATTACTTTTATGTATTTGAAATAAATACACTTGTTAATATTTAAAGTAATTACACTTTATTAATACTAAATGCATAAATCTGAGGATTATGCATTTGAAATAAAGAAGCTTTATTATATGAATGAATATACATCACGTAAGGTCTATTTGATAGGTTTTTGTTAAAATTATTTTTAAAAAAGTAAATGGGAATTTGTCATGTAATAAAATTACATAAATCTTGCTAAAAGCGTTAAATATTTCTGTGAGTATAGCTGAGCAGCCAAAAATATTTCCAGTAACACGTACACACAAACATGTAATGGTGACTTTAAAAACTCTTAGAATCAAGTGACTTATATGAATCTATACTGTTAGCAGAGGAGAATTTTCACATGTGAGCTGCATCTTGGCCTTATGAGAATAGTTTCTGTTCTCACGTGTGTCAGGTTGACTGTACTTAAATGGCTTCTGCAACACAGATTGGCTCTGATTCACAGCTGCCTGGCTTTTTGATTTATTTTTGCCTTCTTCTAATGCGGCTGAGCAACCAGCACAACACCAGAGTAACAGATCAAATCATTCAAGGCTCTGTGAACAGCAACAAGATAAGAGAGAAATCCAGCACAGTAACACAGATGCCCTTCATGCTTCTTCATTAAAAATGAGACTTTGAATGTTTCTTTTTCTTATTCAAAAAGATGCTACCCCATGGTCCATCTTTTAAACATGCTGATGCTTAAATGAGTTATGCGCAGGGATACAAAGTAGTATCTGAAGTTTAAGAAATTCAGCTACTGTTCAAACAAGGAAACTGTTCAGATTCTTCCAAAGCAATTTAGTTGGTAGATTTGTGAAGCAGCATCATTTTCGTCAGGTAAGCGAAGTCGTATTGTGATCCAAATGCTACATTCACCTTCAACAATTCATATGTGGTTCTCAAGGCATCATAAATATCCAGCCCATACTCACTTTTTATTGTGATAGTGACGGAAATGACTAAACCAGAGTCAAATCAATCCTAATATTAACCCTAAACAGACTAACCTTAACTGTAAATCCACAACAGACTAACCTTAACCCTAATTTTACCCTTAAACCTATTCCTAACCTTATCTTTAATCTTATCTTCAAATCTAAACAGACTAATCCTAACCTCAGTAATCTTATCCTTAAACCTCTAAACCTAAAATCTCTAACATTAAACCTAACTCTAACCTTAACCTAAATATAACCTAAATTTAATCCTAACCTTAAACATAACCCCAACCAGACTAACCCAGAAGTCTGTATTTAATTGTATTAAAAACCAGCAGACTAATATTTTAATTAAACTTGTCATTAGTTGGATGTAAATGTGTAAAGATATAAAGTACAGTATGTATTATTAGATTACCAACTGAGTCTGTTTCAGAAACATTCAGTAAAATGATTAAAAACACTATTAAGACTAAATATTAGACATTTATAGTGTCTGTATTATATGTTAATAATGTCAGATGTTCCTAAAAGCACTGACTGACTCTGCTGTGGTGATAATGAAGCTCCTATAGACAACAGATTGGAGGACACTGATTGGCTACATTTCTGTTGCTATGGCCGTATCTTGTGTCAGCAGCTCAGTGATTGGCTGCTGCTTCTCTGACTGGGTGATATTTCTGTCACCTCAGAAGAGAGAGAGAATGAACCAGGATGCTAATTTCCCCTAATATATTTTATGTTGCATGTTTTTGTGCATGTTTCTCACATAATTAAATTTATTTATTTAAAAAATGAAAATAAAAAACAATTATCTGTATGTTAGTCACAATACTAGAATATAACAGACATGTGAATATGCCACAACATACTGTACATGCTTGCATTTACTTGACTATATCACAAATAGGAGCAAGTTTATAGTCTTTCTAAATTCACTGTATCACTGCTATACATATTTCACTATTTATCGACATTAATGTGATAGAATTTCATTTGTGTAATATGGGATCCTCTAGTATTAAAAACTGAATATTATGTGAGTAAATGCAGGGCCTGAAAGGGGGCAATGTAGCTGATCCGTGAGATCATAGCATGAGGGAAGGCAGCCGGTGAGGCAGGTGCACACCATGGGGTTTCATCCATGTCCATAACTCGTACTTCCCCTGTCCACCTGTATACCTATGTGCACCTACACACACAGCTCTAAAAATAAGTCCTTCCACCTGTCCAGAGTTATTCTCACACTGTTATACCAGAGAGGAGTCCTTGGGTGGTGGGTGGTGTGTATATGCTTCTAAATCAGATGATTTTCCACTCCAGTTAGTCTTTAATGTCTTCTGTTCCTCTCAATGCTCAGCAAGAGTCAGAATTTCCAGTGTGGACATAGATTTAAACAAACAAGTTTCAATGACAATTTCTGCACGTTATCGCACAGTCAGGCTGTACAAGCTGGCACTAAATGTGATGAATTTCATTCAAAAACAACATCCTTGAAGCTCTGGAATAGTTCTGGCTTATACATGAAAATAATTTATGCTAAGCAGGTATCAACTTACATAATCTGATTCTGGAACATCAGTTCAGGAAGTGCATGCCAAGCTGACATCCTCAGGACATGATGTTGTAAGCTCCATGCGACTGCTTCCAAACCACAGGAGGAGACATATGTTCTGCACCTTTTTTTTCATTTTAATGGTGATGGCTGATGGTACTGCCAATTATGCACAACTGATAAATACTGGCTTAATATGCTCAAAAACAGCACTTCAGCAAATGTTAAATTCATAACGGGGATTATTACCACATATACAAGCTAACAAGTCTAACATTAGCCATTTCAAAAAATATATGTATATTTTATATATATAAAAACATTCATAGTGACAATTTATTGTTGTCAGTGTGGAAATTCATATTCTAGTCAGTAAATATCACATCAACATCACAGTGCTACATAAAAAATAGCATGTTGTGAAAAAAGTTCATTGTTTATAATTAAATTAATAAATTAAATATAATTAAAATAGTTTAATTTAAAATGTCAACTGTTTTATCTTCATAACATGTAAACTGACAAGTGTTTTTGTTTAATTGTTGATGCAGTATGGTCATACGGGTTCCTCCTCTTTAACATTCGACTGGTCCGACCCTTTCTAACTGAGGATGCCGCCCAGGTGCTTGTCCAGTCTCTTGTCATCTCAAGAATTGGCTAATGCAGCTCGCTTCTGACTGGTCTTCCTTTGTTAGCTATCAGGCCTCTGCAGCTGATCAAGAATGTAGCTGCTCGGTTGGTTTTCAATCAACCCAAGTTCTCCCACATCACCTCACTGCTGTGTTCACTTCACTGGCTTCCTGAAGCTGCTTGTATCAGATTCAAAACCCTGGTACTCACCTACAAAGCAAGAAATGGACCAGCCCCTCCCTTCCTTATAGGTAATGGTCAAGTCTCGAGCTGCACCTCAAGCTCTTTGATCTTCTAGTACAATGCGGTTTGACCCGCCATCTTATGTGGAAGACTGGCATCAAGACTCTTCTCTGTCCTGGCACTCAGGTGGTGAAAAAACGCCCACTGGTTGTTCTAACAGCAGAGTCCCTCACAGTCTTCACACACAGACTGAAGAGCATCTCTTTGTGCAGTACTTAAGCAGCACTAGTTTAAACACTTATTGTAATGCTGTAAAGCTCTTATATTGTGTATAATTGTGTATCTTTCCTTCTTTCTAGGTATTAGTGATGGTTCAACAGTGTCTGAACTGAAGAGGAGTTTGGGCTCTAACCTGTCTGTACTTAAATTAGTAGGATATTTCAGTTTGAGTAAATTACTATTCAAACAGTATCACTTTCAGTGAAAGTATAAGAAAGAAACAAATGACTGTTAAAATACAGTGCTAAAAGTGCTTTAGCTCATCCCATCTCATTCATCTAACTGCTGCCTTTAGAGGTTCTTCATTAGCTGAATGAGGTATGTTGGAGGTCAAACCTACAGGAAGGCAGATCTCCATGAGGAGGGTTGGTGACTACTCATCTAGGTGAAGTAGAAGAATGTGAGTCATGAAAGTGTTATCTGGTGATACAGAAGTTCTGATCCATCTTGGCTGAATCTTTACTGTATGGATTGCAAATTCTCATTTGAATATCACAGTTCTGGTGATCCAGGACAACATTGTCATTGGAATGAATGAGGTCACATATATCATGGCAGCAGCAGAAGCTCCCTTCATGTTGTATAAAACACATTCAGATTGTTTAACTCTGCAAACCCGGTTTGACTGTTTAGTCTGAAGACAGTTATTTAATTCCTTTAGGATTCCTGGGCCAACATCGTTATATTACAGCATCAAAATAGTTTGTGCTCATTTGCATTTCAGGGACAAATCAATATCAACTAGATTTTACTCTTCGTTAGGCTTCGATATGTGGTTCAAATATTTAATTCTGCTTGTGTTCACGTAGTGTGTGGTATCTCAAATGAAATCAGTACAGGAGCCAAGATGGCCAAGGCCCCTACTACTCTTTTCTCGTCCTTGAGAAAGACACATATTGCAAACAGTTTCCACCACCAGCTCGCAGTAGAGATGCATCAAATTTCGTTTATAGTCCCCTACAGTCACTCAGGTATAAGGCTAGTGTTGAAACGGAGACAAAAACTATTCATCTACTGAACAACCACTTCCCTGGGAATTTATCTATATTACCAAGGAGTAGTTCACACACCCCCACTGACAGTTGACTCTCTTATCTGTACATTTCCATCAAAGAGTGAGATGTTTCCATCTTCATGTGCTGCCTTCTCTCTATTTCTCTCTCCTTCTCAGAGCAATCAAAGTCAGTATTCTTGTTGAGTAGCTGTTTGCTGCCCTGTATAAATCAAGCCGCACAAGGCTACAGTGTGGAAGAAAATGGCAATAATACCACTCACTTTATTGCAATGAAAAGGCGTCCACGTGCAGATGGAAAGCATCACGATGCTGATGCACACCTGACATGGTCTCACATGGCCTTGCTTAGAGGAACAAAAGCTATTGCTAGCTTGTAAGCATCTTTTTATGTATCCTTCTATTATGCACATCTCTACTCAACTATACATATATATCCCTCACCAGCAAGTCTGTAAGTATGAAAAATAACATATGTATGATTCAAAATGCATATTTATTTATCTATCTATCTATTTCAGTCAATATCTGCCCTTTTTCCACTCTCTGCAAGATCTCAGCATGGTAGTATCAGTGCCTGATGCTTGAGTCATTTGCCAAATAGTGGTTTAGACTAAATTTATAAATCTGTTTATTGATGTAAACTGGAATATTTACATCAAAATGTCTATGCATCTTAATATCTCCGGGATAATCATGTGCTTGCATCAAACAGGGGTGGTGGTTGTTATGTGAATATATGTAGACAGATCTTTGTTCTTTAAGGCTGTGGTATACATTAACCGAGATGTCTGCGCATACTGGGATGGCTGCACAATTGGTGTGTAGGTTGTGAATGTCCTCAGTAATTAACAAAACACATCTGCGAGCTGCAATACCAAAAGAAACAGTAGGGGCAGTATAACCTCAGTATAAGCATACCATCTGTGTTGGCACTGCCACCTCTGTTCCTTTCATCCTCCCAGAATTTATAATAAGTTAAATTCTTCAACTGTTGATGTGTTAACTGTAGTGTCTTTGTGCATATAGCTGTGAAAAGTTGTGTGATTGTAGCTCTTAATTGCCTCTACTGTACAGGGCATTTAATCCTCCAGATAGTAAAAAGCTATTCATGTGAGTGTATGAACAACCCTGCTCATGTAGTGGATATGTGTACATAATTAACAAGTACACATAAAAGTACTTCTACTGAAAATGCTGCATTTGGAACTGGCGTGTACCTAACATCAGTATCACAGCAGTGTAACACCATGAAAAGATAAGGATCAGATGCTGGAGAAGAAAATTCCTTAAGCAATCTCACTGCAATATCACTGCTTGTAGTGTTTAAAGAGCACTACAACAGACAAGCGTAGTCTAATGTAGCATAAGAACAACTAGTTCACCATGTATTATATTACAATTACAATTTATTCATTTTTAATGATCTAATTTTGCCCACATTCACACTGAGCCATTTCTGTACTTTCTGTTCTGTATTTTGTCCTCTAGGGTCGTTGTCATGATGTCTCCACTCTGGCTAATTTGCACATGCATCCTGCCTGAAGGCCCCAGTTGTTAGAGTAGTACAGCATTGAGCAATCAGAGCATGATACTTTCAGACGACAGATTTAGGCAAAGTGATTCAATTAAAAATGATTGGTATGTGTATCAGCCCTTTCTCAGCCAGTTCACGGTCAATGTTACTGTTCTGACATTTTTTGTGTATGTTCACACCACGTCAACTGCTATGACAATGTAATAATGCATGCAGAAATAATGATAGTAAATAATAATAAACAAGGCTGACAATGTTAAAACTGTAACACCATTCATCTAGCATCATAAAAAGTCAATTTTCATAATGCAACTCAATTAAAATGACCTACTTATTAACTTATTATAATTCAGGGTTTGGGGTTGCCAGGTTCACAGTGTTCCCATTAAAATGGGGGTAATTTAAAATGGTAAAAGTTGAGATGTCACATATATGTAATATATGCCATATATTACAATATGATATTTAATAATAATAATAATAATAATAATAATAATAATAATAATAATAATAATAAATAATCAATAATAATAATAATAATAATAATAATAATAATAAATAATAGTAAGGTACTACAATAAAAAAATACAATTTAAAATTAGAGCAGAGCAGCAATTAAAAGCTTCATCTCTGTTTTTAGATGTTGATGGATGGATGTTGTGGGCAATGCCAAGCACTCTGAGACTTTTACTCTGCAAATTAAGAGATACTAATTCAGAAATCATCAAAATTAAGAGATATAATAAATTATAATCAGTTCAAAACTGCTTTCTCTGACCAGTTCATCTTGCATTTCTTAATTACATGCCAACAAATACTAGTAACTTGCAATTAATCATGGTTAATCAGCCTAGTATTGTAATTAAATCAATTTATTTAGTGAACTGGCACTATGTGCAACAATGTGACTGAGCTTTTAGATATGCCTGCTGCAAGCTTTTCATAACCAAGATTGCATTTCAAATATTTAAAAGGATTTCACATTTTCCTGCAACGCACTGGTGCATATGGTACAAATCACAAGTGCACTTGCATGCGACATGCACAAGGTCACTCAAGAAGAGAAGCATACACTTTCCTTTTCCATGAAATCAAAACTCCTGGAGCTCTTTATGAGCAGTGGGATTTGATATTGGCAAATGACTATGACATTTCTTCACTATTCAACTTTCCCTTTTTCTCTCGTTCCCTTCAGAAACTGAGCTGGACAGACCTGAGTGTATCTGCCTTTATCTACATGAGGAGAAAGGCTTTGATGCTGTTATATTCACAGTGAAATGACATTCCATCTACTGGTGAAAAGTAGCAGATCAACTGCACCTCTGTCTCTGTCTTTTCTCTTTCTCTCTCTATTCTGCCGTAGCTCTGTCCAAATCCAGTCGAAAGTAAGTCACTATCTATTCTATTATATTGTATTCTACACACAGTCTGCCGTGACAGTGATGCAGAGGACACTGTCTTTCCACATTTTTAAAACTGTGGCTGGAATGATGTGACAACTGTGAGGATTTCTTTTAAAACTACACAATGGTTGGTCCTAAACGACAGTCCTCATACTACTGCTGCTCAGAAATGTAAAACAACACTCTTATCATTCATACTAATGAGGGTAAGAGACAATATAATGTCATTTAGTTTGCAGAAGCTCTTATAATTGAATAAAACCAAACATTTCATACAATAGACAAACCTCAGCTAGCCCACAAACCACAGTGTACTCTTTAAAATGGCAGCACATGGATGCCTTAGGACAATAACCCAGCGTGATAGTAATGACTCACACTGTGACCTATGCCGTCTACAGCAACCCAAGATGACATTACAACTCTAAAATGTGCCTCTTTAAGCTAAATGAAAATGTCTGTAATAATGGTTGTCCTAAAATTAATGTTTATCCACCATGTACATGTGGAGGCCTCGCTGAACTATTAGCCACAAGAAAGACAACCTGCAGCCTCCACAACCATAACAAGAGACCATGAGCAACAGCAACTAAAGACCTTCTGACATATAACAATGTCTTAAATTCTCAGGAGGTCGATCTTCTAGTGTCAACATCTCTACACATAGGTTTCCATTCACAAATGCATCCATTACAGTTACAGTGGTGCTGTAAACCCTTTACAGTTTGATATGTTTCAGATGTGCTGATATATTGTGAAAAAACACATTCACACAAACATTGCAGTTTTTAGACATTGTATGTGGTTTTATTTCTAAAGCTTAACTAATGTGAGGTGATGTGTTTCACTCATTCAGTGGTTAATAGATTGAATATTAATGAGATAGGTGTGAACACTCAGGTCAGAGGTCTTGGTTCAAATTCATCTCAGATGAAAGCTCTTTTGTTTGGTGGGGCATCTTTGTACATTCCACACATTACACGGCTGGTAATCCTTTACCATGTCATTATCATATGAAGGACAGATCCCGTCATTTGGTGGGAAAAAAACACGTCTGACTTGCTCTGAAAAACGTCTCTGCTTATTTAAACTCCTCTCACAAATATCTAAAAATATATTTACATTTAAGCTGTATATTTAAAAAGTAGACCCTTTAGGGTTTCCGGGGAATGTTTCTTTTTGTTTCTAGGATAATCTCTCAGTTAAATAAGTGTATTTGCAGAATTTTGTTAAATGCCACTGGCATCAGTGCCAACTCCAAAGGGTTAACTGTTTGCCTTGTTCTACAACATTTTTATTGGATTAGTTCTACAAGACTCAGCTATTCAAAATATAAAGTTTATGTTTTATAAACAATTCTTTGGTTGAACAACTAGTGTACTTAGGTTTTTTGTTTTGCTGCTTGACCCACATTCTCTTGAAAGAAGCTAAGCAACCTGTCCTGGCCCACATACAGCAAACCAGGCTCAAACTATGACACTACCACCACCATGTTTCACAGATGGGATGATTATTTTATGCTGGAATGTAGAATTTTCCTTTCTCCAAGCGTAACACATCTCATTTATACCAAAAACATGTATTGTGGTTTAATCCATCTGCACGACACTGATGCAGTAGCTTTCTGGCTTGTCCAAGTGATCTTTAGCAAACTGCAGACAGGCAGGTTTTTGGTGAGCAGTGGCCCACTGCTTGCAGCCCTGCCGTGCTCACCACTGTTGTTAAGTATTCTCCTGATGGTGGGCTCATGAACTTTAACTTTAGTCCATGTGAGAGAGGACTTTATTTGCTCAGACGTTACCCTGGGGGACCTTGCACACACTCTTGCTGTGATCTACTGGTTGAGGACAGTAACAGTGGTCTTGAAGCTCCTACATTTGTACACAAGCCAAAATGTAAGGACCATGAACAGACTGTATCTGTCTGACTGTGGATTGGTGGAGTCCAAACTCTTTAGAGATGTTTTGTAACCTTTTCCAGGCTGATGAGCATCAACAGCTCTTTGTCTGAGCTCCTAAGTAATTTTCTTTTTTTTTATATATATATTGGTTCTTTTTTAGGCTTTGCTATATCCCTGCTCCTTAAATTAAACACAGCACCCACTCACACCTGATTGTCATTCCATTGATTGAGGCCTGACTCAAATTTCTCCTTCAAATGATCTGTTATCCAAATGTAAATTATTATTTAACATAATAATACTTCACAAACTTTCAAGCACTGCTGCATGTGGAAAATCTTGACATAGATATTTAATGTTAAGATGTACAAAATGCTTTGGCTGCTGTTTGACCAAGGTACATAAAATACAAACAGAAGAGGTTATGGAGATATTTAACCTGGTGTTTATTCTCTAAATGGCTGTGTTACTTCAGCTGAGAAAGGTAAGGTATAGTTTATTGTCATTGCAACAAGTACAACGGAATTGCATACGATTGAAAATAACAGCATTAACATTGGGAAAGATATGAGATATAAAAAAAAACAACCTCCCAGACTGTCCCATTGTAATTGGGGCAGTTTGAGAAGTGAAAAAACAACTTTTTGCATTAGCACAAATACACACAGACATAGCCAATCATTGGGAGGGAGGAAATACCAGGCAGGACATTATGAGGGCTGAAATCATCACACTACCCCAATCACATTCACTTTAAACCAGGGAAGGTAAATTCAGGAAGCAATAGTTTTGGTCTGATCTTGTGGAACACTATCATATGATGACTCCATATGTGATGGTTTATTTGAAAAAAAAATCTTTTTTTTTTTTTTTCATCAGCCTTTTTGTATTCCATATATAGTGATTTTTTCAATGGCATTCTTTTATAAAAACTTTCTCTGATATGTTAGTTTTCTGTTTTTCTTTTATTCAGATTTTTTCCTTTCAAGTGGTTGTGTTCCTTTTCAAAATTACCAAAATAATTAAATAAATAAAACCTGTTTCTGACAATTAGTATGAACAGCAATTAAACTTCCACAAAAGAAAATCTTAATGTGAATAACAAAGACAGTAACAAACATGATTAAGGGGCTATTGTAGAAACAAAAGTGTGAATATTGACAGCATCTGCTGCTTAATGCCATTACAGTTCTGTTTGGAGCCTCTGAGTTGATATTCATGCTACAATAGCTTTCACGCCTGTACTTGAGATGGCAAACTCCTTTGAAATGAAATGAAAATGGAGAAGATGGAAAGTGCTTGAATCTTTATTTGAAAATGATAAAAACAGATTTTTCTGTTTTGATATGTTCTGAAGTAAATTTGCTTTGCCAACATCTACTGATCTCAAATCAGATATCTTAACAGGTTCATACTAATGGATTGAATTAACCAATTTGGGCTTATCAGCAGACAGATCAAGTAAATAAAAATGTCAAATAAATTATAGAATAATTAAATTTCATATAGAACATAAATACTGTATGTAAAATATACTGTCATACTTTATTCTAATAGGTATATGGAAGTGACAAAAATATAGAAATGCAAATCACAAATATGTCCACACACATGAAATTTAATATTATTTTATATATATATAACTGTACATTCATTAGCTTACCTGTCATTTAGAATTGAAAAAGAATTTAAAGCTAAATTAGGCATTAGGCATTAGGAAATACATAACAATTCTGCCATTAGATGTCCCTGTATTGGTTTTAGTGTGCTTTATGTCATTTTGGGGTTGCATGATGCATTTACATACATCTAATCTGCAGATTTCATCAGTCTGTGATATTTTGCATTTTTTGAAACAGTGAATCATTTTTCAAAGTTCAATCAGTTCATAGCTCCAGAAATCTCATTACTATTAATTGGGACAAATGGAGAATGATAATGAAAGTCCAAGACAGGGGTCAAAGCACAAGTAGGTAGAACACAACAGCAAACTGGTCAAAAATCAGCACTTCTTGCTGGAGAGAAACTAAAGTTAATGAAGCCTTGTAGGAAACACGGCTAGGCATTACAAGGAAAATGTAGATGAAAGACTTCACAAAGAACAAGGACACATCCATGACTATAAATATACCAGTATTAACTAACACAACAAAGCACAGGTGCTGGGAATAATGAGGGGGCGGTCAGAATATTCAGTGCAGCGATCCTTAGGAGAAGGATCCTGTCATATCATGAGTCTAAAGACTGGAGACGGCTGATGGAATGTATGTTAATCATCTAAAAGTGGTCCTACAGTCAGTTCATTATGTTCAGTTTTTTTAAGATTCATGATACATGTATAAGTACAAGGCAACAAAATGTAGTTTGGCATCTAACCAGAAGTGCAATAAACAGACAATGCAGAATGTACAATAGATAATACAGTCATTTTAATCAGCTCTGCTCTGATTGGCTGTTTACAGCTAGGTTCATATTGCAAGCGCAAGCACCAGAAAATGGGTCACAATTAGTGAACTAACGAATAGCAAACAGGAAGTTCAAGGAAAAAAAAATCGAGAGATTAGAGCAAGGTAATAGATGGAGATTTGCATGGCATGCAAAAGAAGTGTGTGAGAGAGGAAGTTAGTGAAGAAAAAAGCTGTTATGAATCAAATGGTTGGTGTGGATATACCATTTGCCTGACAACTCTTGGGAAATTAAATTGTTAATGGTGGCTGAGCTCTACTCTGACTGACTGGCCACAAGAAAAAAAAACCTCTATATGTGTTTATTTTTCTTTGTTTGATCCAGTGCCTACAGAGAGTTTTATTTACTTCTGTGGGGATCACATTTTGTTGACTTTTTTGTTATTTTTTTCATATTTTGGATGTTTTTACTGTGTTGGTACCAGAAAATGGATTGTAAATAAAATAGCTTCTCCTAAAATGAGACAAGAGCTGAGGGAATACAGAAAGAAGCTAGAGATGCACAGTATGGAAGAGAAGGGTAGCATGAAAAAGTTGTGTTTTTAGGCTGCTTGAGAGCACCTAATATTTGGACTGGCCTATAATGTCATACCCTTTCTGTTATGCTTTGCATACTGCCATTACTTATACATTACCAGTCAAAGGTTTGGATATTTCTTCTCATTCAATGTGTCAGCATTGTGGATGGAGTGGTGGAGACAAAAGTAGATTCCAAACTGAAGGTTTATTAGTATAACAAAACAAGACAGGGGTGGAGTCAATGCTGCTACATTATAGGGGCAGTGATTAGAAACAAATAAGGGAATAGACCTGAACAATGATGTGACATTACAGGGGGTGGAGACATGACAATTGACAAACATGAGGAGGGTGAAAATGGATTCAAAACACAAGGAGACGGGCAAGGCAGAGGCAAGGGTGTGACACAATGTATTAACTTTTTTATTTTTCTTCCTACACTGTAAATAAACACTGAAGTCATCCAGACTATGAGTGAACACATAAGGAATCATGTAGTAAACTTAAAAGTGTTAAACAAACCAAAACATGTTTTAGATTTTACTTCAAAGTAGACACACAACTGATGTCTCAAACACATTAAGAGGCAAAAAATGCAAGTCATGAACTCTTGACAAGACACAGCTGTTAACTGAAAGCCATTCCAGGTGACTACCTCATAAAGCTGACTGAGAAAATGCCAAGAAAGCTGCATCTAAGCCAGAGGTGCTACTGTGAAGAATGTCAAATATAAACATGTTCTGGTTTGTTTACTTGTTTGTTTACTAAATAATTACATGTGTGTTTACTCATAGTTTAGCTGACTTTAGTATTCATCTATAATGCAGACCGCCCATATCAGTGTTTTTGTACCACATTAACATCTCATGACGATACATAACTCCAAGACAATTAGATTGCATTTGGTCATAGTAGTGTATTGTCCACAAAATTAGCTTTTTTTTGCTATTGAGTTTCTTAAGAGCATTATGGATGATACAGATAGAGCTAATGCTGAAGACAGTCTGGACAGCTTAGCAAACATTGGACAATAAAATCATGCATAATGGAAAAAAAAAAAAAAAAAAAACATGTTTTCTTTGTACATTTCAAGGCGTATTTTTCTTCTATGTTTCTTTAGGGACGTCACAGTAATTAAATTCATGAAATGTCATGCTACATTGATTCTGAAAGGCTATCTAGCATAAAAGCAGAAGCAGATGGGTTTTCAGAGCTGCTCTAATGAGCAAACTTACTGCAATTTTATTACATATTATGTACAGTAAAGAACAGAGCATAAACCTATTCTCCAGCTGTTTGCTTGTTGGCTTTTGTTGGAAGAGCAAAACAGCTTATCCACGCTGCTGATAAAGATAATGTTTAGTGAGAAGCTTCCAAATGTCTTGCACGGATATCTGATTGGACAGCAAGGTGTTACACATGCCTCCCTGAGACTGTCCCCTGCTCCGATATGAGACCAGATAAGGGGAGATTGGGTCTTATATCGAAAATCTTATCTTCCAAACACACTCACACTGAAAAAGAGAATGGGGGAAGGGACAGAGACTTAGATGTGGAGGAAGCTGGGAGGTGGGTGGTGGTCTAGCAGTAATAATAAAAAAGTGCTGAAAGACAAGGTGGAGAGAAGGAAAGTCAGGGCTACCACAGTGAGAGGAAGAAAATGAGACAGAGATAGAGAGAGAGTCAAATAGCTGTAAGACAGTAGAGGTCAGTAGGAAGGACAGGTCTCCAGCTTTACAACTGGTGTGTGTGTGTGTGTGTGTGTGTGTGTGTGTGTGTGTGTGTGTGTGTGTGTACAGATGCTGGATGGCATGTGTTCTTCCCAGCTCCCACTCTCTATTAATGTTTCAGAGCAGCAGGCTATTCTCTTCAAATGCACAATGCTATACCACACACTTGCTCCAAGGAGTCCAGCACACACTGCTAGTTAGCTTTGCAGTTTCAGCACGTCAGCTGCTTCAGGTCAAATGAGAGGAGAGGGTGACACAGGACACAGCTGGCCATTGCAGATCATAATTAAACAACATTAAGACATGAAGAAGTACCTTCATCTAACTTACAGCAAAACGTCAACAAAAATCTAATTCACGTATATTTACACTTACTCGAAATGTAATCGCTGAGGCAAGACACAGCTGATGTCTGAATCAATTAGCATGATGCATCACACACTTGCCTCAATTTACATAAAGTTGTGAAGTAATGTCACATCTATTTATGTGGTTTGTGTATGGCAATGTATGGCATATGTTCTAAGACAGATAAAAATACACTGCATAGCCAAACATAGTAGCAACAGCCACCAAAAGTCCAAACATAATCCAGGTTTCAGGATGGCTGCCACTGCGTCTAAGTCTAAGCCTTTTTGTATTCATTTTGTATAAATTTGTATTAATAACTGCATAACAGTGTCAGAACTTACACTCCAGCCAGCCTGAGCTTACGTGACAACTGGACTTAAGTAGTTGAATATTAAGACATGCAGTTTGCACAATGCTAATTGGTGTGGTACAAACTGACTCTACTTGCTATCTACAAGACATTAATGCCAGTAGAAGACAAAAGAAGCAAACTTCAGAAACCAAACAAGACATGTTGTGTAAATAGAGATTACAATTAGTGTAAGCAAGAACTTTAGATAGTTTTATTTATTTATTTTTATGACATAACCGTGACCCTGATCAGGATTAAGTAGAAGATGGATGGATGGATGTTACATTATACTTGATTCATTAACACTTAATAATAAAGCACAAATTTACAGTTTAACTTCCTGCAATTTACAAAGCAATTTACAGGATCTAATACAGAGAAACAATAAGAAACAAAACCAGAGAAATAATGAGAAACAAAGCCAGAAAAAAGAAGAAAAACAAGGTCAGAGAAACAACAAGAAACAAAGTCAGAGAAACTATGAGAAACAAAGTCGAAGAAAAGATGAGAATCAAAGCCAGTGAAATAACAAGAAACAAATTCAGAGAAATGAGAAACAAAGCCAGAGAAAAGACGAAAAACAAAGACAGAGAAACAACGAGAAACAAAGCCAGAAAAACGACAAGAAACAAAACCACAGAAACAATTAGAAACAAAGCCAGAGACATAATGAGAAACAAAACCAGATAAATAATGAGAAACAAAGCCAGAGAAAAGACGAAAAACAAAGTCAGAAAAACAACAAGAAACAAGCCAGAGAAACAACGAGAAAAAAAAAACAGAGAAACAACAAGAAACAAAGCCAGAGAAACAACAAGAAACAAAGCCAGAGAAACAACAAGAAACAAAGTCAGAGAAACAACAAGAAACAAAGCCAGAGAAACAACAAGAAACAAAGTCAGAGAAACAACTAAAACAAAGTCAGATAAACAACTAAAATAAAGTCAGAGAAACAACGAGAAACAAAGCCAGAAAAACGACAAGAAACAAAACCAAAGAAACAATTAGAAACAAAGCCAGATAAATAATGAGAAAAAAAACTGAGAAACAATGAGAAACAAAGCCAGAGAAAAGACAAAAATCAAAGCCAGAGAAACAGTGAGAAACAAAGCCAGAGAAACAGCGAGTAACAAAGCCAGAGAAACAATGAGAAACAAAGCCAGAAAAACAGCGAGAAACAAAGCCAGAGAAACAATGTGAAACAAAGCCAGAAAAACAGCAAGAAACAAAGCCAGAAAAACAGTGAGAAACAAAGCCAGAGAAACAGTGAGAAACAAAGCCAGAGAAACAATGAGAAACAAAGCCAGAGAAACAGCGAGTAACAAAGCCAGAGAAACAATGAGAAACAAAGCCAGAAAAACAGCGAGAAACAAAGCCAGAGAAACAATGTGAAACAAAGCCAGAAAAACAGCGAGAAACAAAGCCAGAAAAACAGTGAGAAACAAAGCCAGAAAAACAGTGAGAAACAAAGCCAGAGAAACAATGTGAAACAAAGCCAGAAAAACAGTGAGAAACAAATCCAGAGAAACAGTGAGAAACAAAGCCAGAGAAAAGACAAAAAACAAATCCAGAGAAACAGCGAGAAACAAAGCCAGAGAAACAATGAAAAAAAAAAGTCAGAGAAAATATGAGAAACATATCCAGAATTAATGGGGAGTGCATGGGTAAGTGATGAATCTATGGGTGAATGCTTACTTTTCATAGCTTTAGTAGCTCTGAGTAATGTCAAAAGATATGTATATAAGATATGTATATTATGGGCTGCAACATTATTTTGACAATGTTATTGTTCACCAAAGTCTGACATTCTGTTACTTCTACTTGAATACTTTTGTGAAGTGAAGTAGTGCATTATCATTTTGATCTTTTTCAAAGCTTTTCAGTTTCCATTCTTTTTCAGTCAAACTGCTCTGAAACAATTTGAGAGAATAACAATATTTCCATATTTTCTACCACACTGAAATTAGGGCTTGAGACACTTCTGCTGAAACATCACTCACAAATGTTTCAGAAACTCCAGAAATAAATAGTTACTTAAAATAACCCAGTAATTTGTGTAAACATACATTACAAAAAACTACTCTCAAACTGTATCCAGATCTTAATTAAGGTCTCACTAACTACTCAGGGTGAATTAGGACATACTGTTTCCTTCTGCTGTATGTACATTAAAGTTAGCAGGAAGCTGGGAGTGTTTTAAACGTACTGATTCACAGGGGTGAAGTTATGCTGTAAAATTGGAATGTATTATAAAGTGTTACCAGTAATTCTTACGCACTGTGGCCCATGTCTTTCACATAGATATGGAAACACATGCATGGATGGGCTGTCAATTTGGAGAAATTTATATGAATGGTATTTCATTCTGTTTTTCCCTCAAGCACAACTGAACTGCCAAACAGGATGTTGTCAAAGCCAATTGAGATGTCTGGACGTTGTACTGTGTCCTTCATTTCAGAGTTGCTGGCACATGATATATGAAGCTTGAGGGGTTGAAGAAGTGAATCCTACAGCTTGAAACAAACCAGCAGGATCTAATAAGAGATAACCTGTGGTTTAGTAATTAAAAGAAATTGGAAAGCACAATGTTGAGAGGCAAGACTGAGAGAGTAAGACAGAGGGAGAACCATCTTGAAGGAAAAGCAACTGAGAGAGAGAGAGAGAGAGAGAGAGAGAGAGAGAGACCGAGGGAAATCAGCTGAGGTCTTAGCAGCAGAGGATAAGAATAAAGCAAGAGGACATTTTGAAGCAGGAGTCTAAAGCAGATATTGTGTTTCTGCTCTCTTGATCTGGAGACAAAAGTAAACGAAACCCTTAGAGACCAAACACTTTCTCCCTAAGCCTACTTAAAGCTACAACTGACCAGTCAAACTGCTTTTGACTTGCTGTAACCACATCTGAATCACGCAAGCCGAGGAAAGACAGACACTGTATGGTAATGTGTACGTTTGTGCATCTTTCCTGATATGTGTATGTGCAAAAACATGTGTGGGTGATTCAGAGATTTGCCAGGTCAATAACAGCAGATTTATATTCACATAGGAAAAACATACCCAGGAAAAAACAGGTCCCTGAGCACTTTCTGGGGAGGTGGATTACTAAATTATTCATCCACTGAAAGACTTGATCTGAATGTTGGTTCTCTGCATACTGTAATTTACACCCTTGATTTAATTTGTTTCCTGGCAAACTGTATAATGGAAACAAAGAAGAGGCAATCTGTACACACGGACTCTGCTTAAAGTCATGTATGAAGCTGTGAACCAAACCTAATTAAGATATAAACATACAGCAGTGAAAATCAGCATTCTTACTTCTACACTGGCAAACAACCCAACTGGGGCCTAATTTTGGAATCTTCTGCTGCCCGTATTAGACAAAGTCTGCATCCCTGAATGGCACTGAGGTCTGAAAGAAATGCACTTTGCAGAAGGCAGACAGGTCTATTAGTAAGTGCAAGATGGACTACACTTATTAGAAGCACTCTCTGAAAGATCTCACAAGTGCCACATATCTGGTAAACATTTGGGCTTTGAAGCTGTTTTGAACAATTCAGAACAAGTAGAAGTAAATGAATAAATGACCAGGCTGAGGTCACCTCTGGTCTTTTCCAGCCTTCAAAATGCTTCCAAAACAACATTACCTAAAATGCATTAGGGAAAGATGTACACATTATGCAGGCAGGGATATACATTCACATTTTCTGTGCCAACTTACTAGAGAGCCATATAGTATACTATAAGGTGGAAGTACATTTTGTAGCTGGTTAGATGTGTATCTTTGATGCCTATGTGTTACCTGTGATAGTACTAATATCCATAAGATATTCTAAACACAGAACAAAAAGCTCTCACATGGCAGTCCATTTTTATTTGTGGTTATTGTCCCATAGCTGGTTTGGATAATCTAAGCTTGAATTAACAACTTTTACTTTTCAAAACAAGACATTATTTTATCTTTGCATACAGTGCCAGTCAAAATTGGTCATTCAGTGTTTTTTTCCTACACTGTAAATAAACACTGAAGTCATCCAGACTCTTGTTTTAGATTTTACTTCAAAGTAGACACACAACTGATGTCTCAAACACGTTAAGAGGCAAGAAATGCAAGTCATGAACTCTTGACAAGACACAGCTGTTAACTGAAAGCCATTCCAGGTGACTACCTCATAAAGCTGACTGAGAAAATGCCAAGAAAGCTGCATCTAAGCAAGAGGTGCCTACTGTGAATAATGTAACATATAAACATATTCTGGTTTGTTTACTTGTTTGTTTACTAAATAATTACAGATGTGTTTACTCATAGTTTAGATGACTTTAGTATTAATCTACAGTGAGGAATATTTTGAAATAATAAAACCACTGAATGTCCAGAAGGTGTGTCCAGACTTTTGACTGGGTACTATACATTCTAATAATATATGAAGCACAAACACACTCATTGTCAACGTAAATGGTTTAAATAATTTGCTTAAGTAAGAGAATATTCATTGACATTTAGTTTTTTTGTGCCAATGTCCTTATACAAACCGGATTCCAAAAAAGTTGGGACACTAAACAAATTGTGAATAAAAATTGAATGCAATGATGTGGAGATGGCAAATGTCAATATTT
>BRDA01035865.1:0-18025 GCA_036984385.1 Crenuchus spilurus | reverse complement strand
AGGAGAACAGTCTGGATTGCTTTGTGTGAATGTTAGGCAAAGCAATGCGACGTTCAGTGGAGGAGCGCAGCAACCGGGCAGGGACGTAAGCTTTTAAGAGCGAGTGTAGATAAGGGGGAGCCTGCTCTGTCATCACCTTATAGGCGATCGTGCAAGCTCTGTGTTTGATCCGGGCAGCAATCAGTAGCCAGTGTAGCTCAATGAGCAGTGGGGTGACATGTGCCCATTTTGGATGGTTAAAAACCAGACGTGCTGCTGCATTCTGGACCATCTGTAGTGGTTTAATAGTGCAGGCTGGGAGGCCTGTTAGCACAGCGTTGCAGTAATCGAGGCGTGAGATAACCACAGCTTGTACCAAGAGCTGAGTGGCATGTTGTGTTAGGAACGGTCTGATTTGTCTGACATTATAGAGCGCAAAGCGGCAGGACCGTGCAACAGAGGACACATGATGTGTGAATGAAAGCTGGTCATCAAACATAACCCCGAGGTTCCTAAGAACCTTTGACGGAGAGAGTGAGAGAGAGTCGATCGTCAAGGTGAGGTTGTGTTGAACCGACTCTTTTGCGGGGAAGACCAAGTAGTTCAGTCTTTGAGAGGTTAAGTTGTAGGTGGTGATCCTTCATCCATGAGGATATATCTGAGAGGCAGTGAGATTTCCAATTAAAAAAATTTACAAAATTAATACATAAATGTATGAAGTAAAAAGTATGTACAGTATATGCACTCAATACTTTGTCAGGGCTACTTTTGCATGAAATACTGCATCAGTGAGACGTGGCATGGAGGCGATCAACCTGTGGCCCTGTTAAGCTGGTATTGAAGCCCAGGTTTCTTCAGCTCGTCTCAATTGTTGGATCTGGTGTCTCTCATCTTCCTCTTGACAATAGCTCATAGATTCTCTATGGGGTTTAGGTCAGGTGAGTTTGTTGACCAATCAAGCACAGTCATACTGTGGCTATTAAACCAGGAATTGGTACTTTTGGCAGTGTGGGTAAGTGCCAAGTCCTGCTAGAAAATGAAATTTGCATCTCCATAAAGCTTGTCAAGTAGGGAGAAGCATGAAGTGATCTAAAATGACCTGGTAGATGACTTTGCTGACTTTAGACTTTATATGACCAACACCAGCAGATGACATGGCTCCACAAACCATATGATTATGGTCACCATCACTAAAATGATTCTAGATTAGCTTTTGTTAACTTTTGTAGCTCATATTAAGTCCTAATATTTCCTAAACCACTGACAAGTCTTAATTATGAGCAGGTTGAGAAACATTTGTACTTTGTAGAAACACTACTACAATGACTACTGAGTACATAAGGCTCCAGTTCTAAAGTAAAACTAAGCAAATTTTGGATTCAGGATTCATATTTTTGGAAATGTGCCTTATATGAGGTAAGGAGAAAATAGCATAAATATGATCAGTTATTACTTTAAGTATTATTTTGGATGATTACAACTTTACTTTAAAATTGATAAAATTTAATTCGTCTTTGCTTTAAGATTAACATTTAGTTTTTATTTTTAAATTTAGAATTACAAAAATGACAAATTTCAAGAACATTTTCCTATCATCAATCTGTCAAGTTCTTTGCTTTAAACTATGTAATACTGCAGCTTATTCACTGTCAACATGCAACATATTTTATTTGTTAACATGTACCCTGTTTAATTTTAAATACATGGCTGTTTATCTGAGAATGATGTTCATACTGTTTCTACTTTTACTAAGCACATTTCTGAACTTTCACTGTAATTGAAACTAATATTTGAATACAGTACCCATGTTTTAACTTACATACAGTTCCTCTACAATTTCCCTTGTTGTAAACAATTGTTAGGCTGTTTGGCCCACAGGTTGCTGAGAAAAACTGTATTATTAATAAATTCAGTTATTTATTTAGCACTAATGTATTTTCATATCAGTATAAGATTACTATCCCTTTCATGTCATGCCTAACAATACATGGCCTCTTTAAGAAATGTCCAAATCAGTACATCCACCTGGACATGAAGCCCCACTGAAAGTGATCAATCAGATTAGCAGGTATTGCTTCTTTCTCAAGTCATTTGCTCATAGTGGAGCTGGTCTCTGATTACACACACACACAGAATACAGGCGGTGAGGGACAATACGGCAGCCTTCCTTACGGATGACAGCGACAGCTCAAAGACAGCTAGGGTTAAAACATGGCACGCACACTTTGTGTCTGGACAATGAAGAAGAAGCCACCTGCAGGACAAATTTGGAATATGATACTGTAGCAGAGAAGGTTGAGGGGGGGCTGATGACGACTCCACCCTGACTGAAGTGTGTGTGTGTGTGTGTGTGTGTATGAGATGAGGCTGAGGTCATGTATGGATTGTGATCTGTTTATGTCATTGTGCCTCAGGGCTAGTGGCCTAGTCCAGGTAATCTGATAACAAGAGGAGCGTAAATACCTGCCTAACATCACACAGAGAGTAAAAGAGAGAAAGTAGGGGTGGAGTTAGGAGATGTACGGATTTTATGTCATGATGGGTTAAAAAGTCTATGTTCAGATATTTGGGCAGTGTATTGGAAGTGTAAGATGTAATTTACTTAGTTATGCAGTACACACCTGTCTGTAGATGTTGGGACAGGCACTGCTAAAAGTATACTCCAGGGATTTCCAGCGTAATCTCTGTGTGCTTCATCTGTAACATATGGTTGGCTACAATTGATAATAATTGTAATAGAAAAACTGCTGACTCTAAGCACACTTCAAATAAAAGCTAATGTGCTATTGCTTAAAGTTGCTTCAACATCTCCCCATTGGCTATTGTAAGTGAGAGTCTGGGTTAATTTGATCATGATATATAATAATAATAATAATAATAATAATAATAATAATAATAATAATAATAATAATAATAATGTCCATGGTAATTGATGAATGCTACAGATGCAGTAGAGAGTTGGTTGAAAACAGTGGAGCATTGCTTTAAGGCTATCTCTTCATCTCTCTTTCTGTGCTCTGAAGGGTAGGCCCTTTTTAACTGATAAAAAAATGTAGGGCTGGCCCAAGTATTCAGAATACTCAAGTACTTGTTCATTACATTGGCATTCAGTTTGAACGCCTCCTCAAAGATTTTATTAGCTCCCAAAAGGTTATTTGAAGGTGGTTACCATAATACAGAGTATAAACTACAAATAACATTGTTTTGCACCTTCTGCTACTTTCTGTCATTCACCCAAAAATCATGAGCATGTTGCATTTTAACAGATCACTCAGACTTTACTTCACATTTCTTCCTTTCTGAAATTAAAGCCAGTTTAGCCCACCTGTTCCATGCATACTACCTCTGCATGATCTGAGTGACCGGAAAGGTTGACTGCTACATAGAGTGATCACCATTGCTATGAACGTAATTTGGGTTCATGTCCCTTGCACTTTTTGCACTTTTGGTCCCCTGCAGTTTTTACAGTCCAAAAACAATGTTACGCTATATTAAATGGAGACAGGTGAAGCACTAGGACCAAGCAGAAAATGACTGCTCAAGCTAAAGCCTGTTTCACTTTAGACCGCCCACAAGCTCATCGATGGGCTCTGCCATTTAATTTACAAGATGGACCAACAATGTAGGCCCTTACCAAAAAAGTAGTATATGCAAGTGTACTTCAAGTATATCAATTTTAAACTAAAAATTATAGAGTATCCTTCCAGTTTACTTTTTATGTACTTGAACTTAAAGTGGGCCAATGTAGTCCCAAGTAATTAATCTTGTATATTTTTATCAGTGTACTTGCTAAATAAAAGTACTTAGGAGAACTACTTTTATTATACTTATGTATAATTAATAACATAACATCGAAGTATACTTTCTTTTTGGTAAGGGGGTGTATCCAATATAGTGGACAGTCTGTGTTTAAAAACTCAATCAGCTCTGCAGTGTCAAATCCACTCGTTCTACCATAACACATTCTAACACACCATTACAAAATTAAGAAATAGTCAAATTAATCGAAATTAAATAAGAATACATTATAGAACATGATACTCTTGTTTACTCTCTGCAATTTTCTGCCTTGGCATCATTGGATAAGATGATTCATTGGATGAGTAACTAGTATTTTATTTGAAAAAAAGTCATTTTTTTTTAAATTTCTTTGCTTTCATGGTTTATTTCAATGTTTTTTGTTGCATGACACATGCAGAATGTAGACATAGTATATGAAACACAAGCCTAAAAAAACTATGGTTTTGTGGCTAATGAAGCTGAAAGAGCAACAAACAAAAATGTGATGGGTCAGAATGGCTTGTATTTTGACCTAGATAAGGCATGCATCTAGTGCAGCTGGTCTTTATCTGATTAACTGAAAAACTGATTAACATAGAAGTGTATCTGCTCCATCAGACAGATGACTTAAACTAGCTTCTGGTGTGAACTGCCCTTTATTGTTTTTAATAGTGATTTTTACACTCTTGATTCATTTTTTCTAGTGTGGTCCAAATACTCATTGACATTTCTGAATGAGCATACAAATATTCCAAAAATCTGAAAAATCTATCCATAAATATATTATTACTTAATATTAATAATATTAACTGAGTGGAACATTACTGAAGTCTCCAGACTGTTATCAATATATAATCTCAGCAACCATTTTAGTTCTTTTATCCTTTTAAATTCAATAATGTATTCTAAGATAAATGTATTTCCCTTGTGAAGACCTGTCGATCTCTCAACATCACATTGTGTACTACTATCACTGTGGTATTTAGGCCTCACAAATAGAGCAAAATGTTACATACACACATACATGCACCACAGTGATGTTATCTGATGTAAGGTGCAATGTAGCGTAGCATATTTCTCCAAATCTGTTCACCCAGATACAGTAAGCATTTCTGCCACCCATGTGTGACTGTTGTTTTTGCTCTCTCAGGCATATCGGACCAGAAACTGTGTCAAAACCACATCAGAAGGCACTCCGAGTTGCGTCTTTCAGCCGGAACGTTTCTCGACGGGGATCTGCCGTGCTTTCAAGAGCGTTTCATGAATCTACACTGAGGATATCCTCTCCCTGCACACACACATCTGTGGAGAATCAAAATGCACGCCTGGTGAAAAGATAAAGTAATAACAAAAACACTTGCAATGATTCCAGTTCTCACCGCAGGCCGCTGAGTGTGTGACAGCCTGAAAGTCTCTGGGGGCAAGGCTATGAAACTGAGCTGATATTGGGATTCCCCTGCTACCTGATCCACACAGGCTCATCTTTGTGCTCGGTTGGGTAGGTAACATTCACTCCCATTTACCTCCCTAATAACAATACTGCAGAGAGCCACAATGATTCTCTCACCTCTCCACTTGTCACACAGGTAATCTCTAGTAATACACACACAGAGAGACACATATAAAGGAATAAGAATACCATAATAGTTCTTCAATGTAACAGTGTATTGTCCAAGTGTAGTACATCAGCCAAACTTATTTGGCTACCAAAGTTTCTTTCTTTAGTTTGGACTGGAGCTACAAGGCGAATAACTCCAACAATGTAATGTAAAGAATAACAGCTCAAATCAATTCTTAAGAAGAAATGTCTTCTTAAAACGCACAAATGCTGTTTTCACAATGATTCTGATATTCACCAAAGTTTTCTGATTTGAGATTTGTAGCACTCAGCAGCACATTTATGCCTTTGAGTGCTGAGAAGTTTATGAGCATATCCACAGTACTGGGAATGAATTCTTATGGTTTCCATGTAACTTACGCAATTTATGATAAATTCTATTTAGTGGATATAATTGATGGTATAAACTGCATTAAATGACCACGTTTTATCATCTTCTGTCATGTTATAAGGTTTTTTGTTTTCTAAATCATTCTATATATTTGTTGTTGAATTGGGTAAGTTTTTAGATTGCATGGAATTTACATGGAAACCATGTAACTAACAGAATCTAAAGCACCGACTTGATTATTAGTCAATTTTTGAACATTTTTTGGAAAAAAATTGTAAAACAATAGGAGACAAAGGTTTTGTTTCTGATTTCAAAGGGTCTAATTTAGGTTACTTGGACATGTTTGCACATTTTGTAACAAGTTTAATTTTGAAGTTCCATGTCCCAGAACTGTTTCCCAGTACTGTGGATATGCTCTTATGGAAAAACAATTGGCTGAGTTTTATTCAGTTCTATAGTTGTATAGTATGATGATGATGATGATGATTATTATTATTATTATTATTATTATATTTAAATTACAGTAATATTAAAGAAAAAATGTTCTTTGCTATTTAACTCTGCTGTAGCAAAATTTCTCTCCTCATTTTCACTGTTTTGTTTGAGTTTCCTGATTCTAAGGGTTTGTTGTGTCTGTTTTGCTCAGCTTAACATAAAACACAGTAATCTCTCTTGATAATATGAGTGCAGCGTGTTAGAAAATCTGAAGAAAAGAGTCCCCGCTTCACGTAAACAGGTCAAACTGGATTTTCATTCAGGAACAACTCTGTAAACTGTATGTTTTATTCAGAGATACTTAATTTGAGCTGCAGCTGTTTTTAGCTGTTTCTGCAGACTAGTTTTCTGTGTTCATTTTACTCAAGCAGACCTGACTATTCAGAGTAAAGGACATTATTCTGTGAGTTTTTTGCGCTTTCTTTGCAGATTTGTTTGGGTTTGTAGAGCAATGTAGAAGTCAAGTAATGAGTTACTTCCTACCTTTCTAGGAAGTAATAAATAAAGTAATTCCATTACAGTTTTGGAGAAAAATTCAGTAATTCGTAATATATTACCTTTTCAGTAACAACCCCAACAATAAGCACTAGGCTAGTCAACAGACAGTTGTAGGATGTAAATTCTGAGACAGGGTTTAAGTTTACATATACATTTATGGAATTTAGCAGACACTCTTGTCCAAAGTGACATACATGCTTTGTTGTCCATGCAAAAGCATCATTCGCTAATACAAATAGCATAGAGATATATAATAAGAGATATAACTACCCTTAAACTAGAATGCTGCCAGAGTGAAGAGCCAATGGTGAGATGGAGAAGCAATCAAATGCAAACATACCAGTGCATGATTAAAGTAAATTCAAGTGCATGAGACACTGAAGGACACTGAAGTTTGTTCCAGCATCTGGATGCCAGGACCAAAATATGTTCAGATCTTGTACTGATGCACTGTCGATACACTAAAACATACAAAGTTAAAAAAATGTTGCCTCTATATCTGTTAAAAGCTACAGCATGCAAATGTGCTCCATTAACTTTCTTGTCACATGTTCTGACATCATGAAATTCATTCTGGTCAAACTGAGCCACATATCCATTCATCCATCCATCATCTTTCGCTTAATCCTGATCAGGGTCACATTGAGTCCTCTACGCCTTCACCGGGTGCAGGACAAGGCATTACTATCTTAGCTAAGCCATCACTGGAGTCACATACCACAAAATTTCAATCAGATTCACTACCACAAAAATATGTCTTTAATCTGATTGTGAAAAGTCAGATTTTTTTGTTATTTCTTGCTGTAGATCTCATATTTGAGCTGCTTGTCTGAACAAAGCCTAAAAGATGGCTGACCAAGTTTGTGCTACTGTTGTCTGTGACACATCCACACTCAATGCGCAGGAGGTATTCCAGCTCAAAAGACATGTTGAACATATAGTTTTGCTTCAAATGCATAGAGTTGAGCTAGTTTTCTTGTTTTTTAAAAAACCTGTCAGACTCTTTGAAGCCTTTCAGAACGATCTGTTTGTGTTACCTGTTTTTTGCCACTGAGTTGGCTGTAGAATTGTGTTGTCTGTAAAGTGGAATTATCAGGTAAAGATGTCTAATCTGAAACTGAGAATAACTGTATTGATCTGCCTGGTCTTATCCGGGCTGCTGGATGACTGCGCAGGATCGACTGCACTTTGACAACACCTAAGCACAACACAGATGATCAGGGAACACACCAATGTTTAAACCAACACTTGGTTTAAACTTCTAAAATAGCACTTTTCCACCAAAATAACTCTGGTTCTTGAACTGGTGCCGTTCGGGCTTATGAGAGCCTCGGTGGTTTTTAGTGAACCAGCCCACATTTCCACTAGTTTTAGTTGAACCGAGAATGTCACGGTATACCTCATCAACAAAGCGTAATTATAAGCAAAGATGGCGGAGCGTATCGACTACTTGCGAGCATTTGTGCTCTTGGTACAAATGTTTGTTTCACTTCAAAAGTCAAATCTGGTCTTCCCTCGTCCAGATCCACTGCGCGATAGCTCCTTTTTAGAATCTCTGTAGTCCTTTTTTAGCTTATTTAGCTTATTTATCACTCGCTCTCTTGAATGAACAAAACCTGCCCGAGCTAAATCCTCCACCAGCTCGCTGTAGAGTTTCTCCTTTCTAATACTCCCCTCAAGTTTCTCCTGAAACTCCGGAGAACACCAAATAGATAACAAAAACTGAGTTTCTTCAATGGACCACTGTACGCTACGAGTCGCCATCTTCTTGCATTGAGTGCGCAGGCGCGTTTGGTTTGCACTGAAAAACCAAGTATTTTTTGGTTCCTGCTGCGAACAAACATTCCTGGTTCAAGGCGGTATTTTTGTTGGTGGAAATGCGCCAAACGGTTCAAAATTAGGTTTGTGAACCAGAACGGTGCTGGTCCATGTTGGTGGAAAAGTGCTAAAAGTCACAGACACAAAACAACAAAGAACATAGTAAAGGAAACTGGTGTAACACATTAATGTTAACATTATTTTGCATTCCCTTCTTGTGTTGTGATATACTGTCGTTGTTTTTAATATTAGTGAAATGTAACTCCGTAAATACACATCATGCTCAACAAATTGGGGTCAAAGGTAAACGGAATAACTAGTACTGCAACAGGATGACATAAAATGGTCAAAAAAGTGACAAACTGAGACTTGATGGTTAGCCCGATGTTGCTAGTTCTCAGGAAAAATAACATCTATATTACTCAGAACTTCTACAACAACATATTTTTCAGTGGTGGGGTCAGTCTGTTATTCACTGGACATATCTGATAAAAGGCAATAATTGCAGGTAAACTTTGTGACTCTGAATTAGTAGGCCTCACTTTATAGGAGAAGAAAAAACAGTTAAAACTCTGCATGTTAATATAACAAGATTTTATTCCAAGTCATTTTGGACTGTGCTCCATGTGGTAGAGTTGCTATATTGACTTTATCAAAGCAAGAACCATACAAACACAATTATACTGTGTTGTTCTGACAATCTGTTGTTTTGGTGAAATTTGAACACAGTAAGCAAAAATACCTTTGACAACATTGTAGCAATATTGCAAGAAGGTAGAAAATGTGAGTGTTAATTGTGTGCTGGGAATGCTATAATCCATCTTAGCTCAACATTCTGTGAAAGTGCGACAGCTGGACAAAGATGCTTCAGGTGCCCTCACTGGCCTGCATCAGCTCTTTTAAGGTTAAATAACTGAGGCATGTTCCAGTATCTGGATGTGTAGGCACACTAAATGCCATCTTAATTATACTGTAAACAATGTTGGACCTTTCACTGTATTATAGCTACAGTTATGAAGTATAAGAGGGTAGACTTCTTTAGCTAATTTAGTTAGAAGGGCCAAGAGAGAAAACCTTCATAGAGACACAATGACACTAAAGCTGCAGGAGCATCTCTCGCTCTTTCCCTCTCTTATCAATCTCTCTATCTAATCTGCCTTTCTCTTTCTGTCTCTTCATCTCGCCCCCTCCCCATTATGCAAAGCACCAGCCCCCCCATTCAGTTCTTAAAACTTTAAATGTTACCTCTGCCTTTGTGCTGAGCTGCAATTAAGGGCCCACATCTCCGAATAACAAAAGTGGCGGTCATGCTGCATCACTCCCTGGCCCCAGGTGCTGCCCATACCGCCACACTTCAAAGGCATATTTATCCCCTCCCAAAGCCTCTCTGCTCAGGTGCTAACCCCAATGCCTAAGCTCCACAGTACTGTTAAAGTCATCACACTGACAATCATAATCCTTGAGACAGAGAGAGAGAGACAAAGGTGGGGCGAGAGGCAGAGAGAAAATGGACAAATAGGCAGAGTTCATCATTTTCTGTTTTCATCCTTATTAACATTCTTATGAAAATATAGTACTTTAGTGCATTTTAAAGAGTTCTATAAGATAATTAGGTACATTTAGCCTAGCAAATAGAAAGTTTGTGACATTAAACCTCTTTAATGTTTATTAGCATTTATTCTAATGATATGATGTCTTTACCTGCATAAATACACTTACTGTCATAAATGTGTTCCAACAACATGCTTAAGAGGTTTGCACAGTCTATTTACTTAATGACTATAATTGAAAGTAAATCATATGCATTAGTATGTGAATGTATGGACACTCATTGTAAAATATATTTTGCAGAGAATAAACGTAAATATTTTTTGTGGAAAATATCTATTTTTTCTATTTCTATTGCTGGAAAAAGCTCAAGCAACGTTTCTTTTGTTTCCCCCAGTATGTAAATTTTGCAGAAAAATAAATGTGCATTAAAATGTGCAGATATCTGTTATCTGTAGTTCAAAGGATGACTTATCACTGAGAAAATCAATAAAATGTGTAAGCAGTCAAATATTTTGAGTACTGTGTTGACTTATGTATAGTACAAGCTCATCTCTGAAGAATGAACGTTATAATGCTTAATGTGACTGGGATGTGTACCTCAGTGTAAAAAGTTATTTTGTATTACTAGATGGGAAATTAAGCTAATAATTTAGTTATCAAGTGTTGTAGATAGCCTAGAAAAAAGTAAAAATCAAGCATGCTGTACATATAAATACAGTGGTAACCCTACTTACGAGCATCCCTACTAACGAGTATTCCAGGTAACGAGTAGAGATATCGGAATATTTTTGTTCCAGGTAACGAGTAAAATTCCAGCTAACGAGTAATTTTCTTCAAGTATGCCAAACCACTAGGGGCGCTGCGGTCGTAGCATCTCCTAAATGCTAGCGTAGAAGAAGAGGTCAGTCAATACCTTTGACCGCTGTCCAGTAAAAGTGCCTGTTGAAAGCGACGCTAAGGTAGCAAAAGGTAGTGAACAAGAAAGTTAGATCAATTTTACTTTTACTTTTCATTTGGTAAGTGTAACCATGCAGCTGCCAGCCTACACGAGCACCGTCGGTCTCCCTCTCATTAGTGGCCAGCCTACACGAGTGTCATCGTCGTCACGTTTATGTTTTAAAAAACCCATATAAACACATTACTAAGCATATTAAAGTATACTGTATATTGGCCGGCTGACATGGATTACTCAGTTTTACATGTATTCTTATGGGGAAAATGCATCCAGCTAACGAGCTCAGCTCCTGCACGGATTAAACTCGTAAGTAGGGTTACCACTGTATACTCTACCTCTCTACAAATATATTTGACTATACTTACATCAAACCTAAAGAAACATTAAAAAAAATAAATAAATAAATAAAACATTTTACCTGATTTTCTCAGTAGGAGGGTGCAGACTCACACAGGCCTCCTTCAATACATGTGAAATCAAGTCATCACCTTTTTTCAAACTGCTACTGATACATCGCCGTTGGGCAGCCAATGCAATTGGAGGAAAGTGCAGGACCCCAGTCCTGATGGATTGCCTGGCAGACGCCTGAGCCAACTGACATTACATACAGTAGTAGTCCCATCTTACCCACCCAGAGAGAGCACGGCCAATTCTGCTCTCTTGGGCCTCAGCTACCGATGGCAAGCAGAAAAAAAAATTTTGGAAACATTTTTTGGAGAAACAACTGAATTTTTCTTATGGAAACATACTCAGTTATGACATGGGCTTAAAGTTACAGAGAGCAGTGATGTGAACTGGGCCCAAACAGAAGAAAGCAGGAGGAAAAACAAGTGTGAGTGTCTAAAGCCGAGGCACTAAGCCCTTTAACACTTCAGAGGGAAAAGTTTAGCCCAGGTAACGTCTTCTCCTTGATCCTGACAACATGGGGATATGACAACAAAAACCTGTTTGATTTAACTGCAGAAGTCCTGAATGTTGTTCTACAAACACCTGACCTGTCTCAACAAGTGCAATCTAATTAAAACAGCTATGCTCCACTTTAAGATAATATACACAACACACAACTCTAATAGAGTATTACAGAGCATAAAGTTGGCTTAGCACGCACCTGAGTCCATTACTACTGCTAAAATGGTGGCTTTGATATATGCAGATTCAAGCAAGGCCTTTATGTTCTGGAGTTTTGTGGAAGTGAAGCCTCAGGCTGTAGAGAAATTAGGGGAGGAAAAAGCTAAAAAAGTGCATGGTGAAAAACATGATTTTGTGAGTCCTCTCTAACATACACAGAACCTCATCACAATGGTGTTTCAATTGTCAGAATGTTGATACAACGTCATTGTGCCTGTTGGCACATTTAAGACCCAGATGACCTATTGACCTCAGAAAGAGCTGTCTGTGGGTGGGGGTGGGGAGTTTGGGGGGATGGGGCAAAGAAAGTACATCCTACATTTTTTTTTTCATTATATTTCATTTGAAAACAGTAGCTCATTACAATTGGTGAGCATTTCACGATTAATGAGCCAAAACAAAATGATCCACCATTACTAGAAATATTGTGTTACATTAGTTACATTAAGGATGTCTTGTGTTCTGTAAAGTTACCATTAGAGAAAGAGAGAGAGAGAAGAAAAACACAGAGTGTATCTTCATGGTTCTGATTAAGGCAAAGAAGAATCGTGTTTAATGAGGGTGACACACACAAGGTGTTCTTGTAAACCATCACATGGTTTTTGAAACTCGATAAGAGGGGAGTCCTGCTCTCAGCACTTCACTGCTTTATTAGCGACCCCACTACTACCTACAGGCAAAGCTTTGATCACACACACACACACACGCACACGCACACACACACACACACGCACACGCACACGCACACGCACACACACACTTTAATACAGTGTTAAAGGTCAGGATATGGGATATTATAAATATAGGTCTATAATATATGTCCAAATGTCTACGAACACCACTTCTAATAAATACATTCAGCTATTTTTAATTGCACCTATTGCTAATATACATGTGCTTGTCACACATCTCATCCCTGTAGAGAAGTACTGCCAATAAAATAGGAGTCTTTAGAACAGATAAACATGAACGTATTGGCACCATGCCAGATGCCAGGCATGGCCCAGAGGGGTATAAAGCTGCCCTGCATTGAGCTGTTCAGTAGTAGAACTGTGTTCTCTGGAATGATGATGCACCTCACTAACACTCTTGTCAGTAAATGCAATCAAATCTTCACAGTAATGCTCCAAAATCTAGTAGAGAGCCTTCCCTGGACAGCAGAGACAGTTTCTTCTATAGTAAACCTCTTTTATAATCCAATTGATTTGGAAAAAACTATGAACGAGCAGGTGTCCCTGTACTGTTATGATTAGAGTATCAGGATGGATCCTGAACATAATATGTGAACAGTGCTTCATAATGCAGATGGGCAACAACATGAAACATTTCACAAAGGCGGCACAAGAGCTTCTTAAAACAAGGATATGAAGTGTAGTCAGTCTGGTATCAAAACATGAGCATAGTTGTCTTTTACTGATGACAAAACTGAAGGCAGAAAAACCCACAAACAGGAGTTTGAAGGCAGTTGCAGCAAAGTTCAGGCAAAGCACCACAAGGGAAGGAACTCCTGTCCATGTCTAGTTAGTGACTGCAAAGGATTTACAAGTGAATAACATTGATTATCTCATAACAACAACACATGTGAAAGTCTGGGATATATCAGCCAGTAAATGAAAAGTAACTCTCATAGTTGATGGTTTGGATTTAGGAAAGATGGGCAGACGTGAAGACCCGAGAAACATAGGTCAAGCCATCATTGCTAGATGACCATCTCTGAAATGGCAAGGCTGGTGGGGTGGTCCTGGTCAAAAGTGCACATTATAGGGTCCACCTTGTAGCTTACAGGACTTAAAGGATCTATCTCTAATGTCTTGGTGTTCAACACCACCACAGGAGTCCACACTTTGGTTGGTCAGAGTTGTATATATAATAAATATATACTAATGTACACAGTATACAGTATATAGAATTTATGTATACTAATGTGTATAATATATATTATACTTATGATTTATATGTATTATTTGCATTTTGTTATGACTTTTTTTCATAAGAAATTATTGGTAGTTTTTGCTTTACAGTGGAACCTCAGTTTTTGTCATTATTCTGTTCTAAAGTGCCTGATGATAACCAAAACAAACAATAACTGAAGCAATATTTCCCATAAGAAATAATGTAAATCCAATGAATCCACTCCAGACACTCAAAAATATTAACAAAAATACATTTTATATAGAATAACTAGTTTTACATACAAAAAACAATGAGAAAAATACAAAAGACTAATTAAATGGATAAATGAACATTTACCATCACTCTTACGGGTTTACACTCTGTTTTAGAGTGTGCCAGTGTGGTCCAGTCGGCAGCCTTTGTTCTGTACACCTGTTCTAGGGGTTCTTGGCTGCTATTCAGTTTCGCATCCATTTTCAGGCGGTAGTTCTGGATTCTGTCGCTTTAGTGTGATGTGTTTTAGTTTGTTTTTAACGTTATCAACGAGAAACAATGAGAAGCAAAGCCAAAATTAATGAGATTAATGGCGAGTCATGTGGGGATGATGACAAAAACCGGGCAGAGGAAGGATAACGGGCTAAATTTTCCTGGAAAAAGTCGACATTAACCAAATTGTATGAGGCAAACAATAACCGAGGTTCTACTGTATTCTTGTTTATTTGCATTTATTCTAAAAATATATTGTACTTTTGCAATTCTCTAAAGTAAATTGTTTTAAATAACATATTTAGGTGTCTACATTTTTTTCACAGTAATGCACCTGTATATTTATTTATTAAATATTGTTGCTTAACCTTAAACTTATTTTAACCTTTTCTGGTTTGTCCACAAAACCAGATATACTGCCTCCTCACACACAGAGAAGCAAATGCAAACAGAAAATTAAAATACAAAGTGTCACTTAACCTAAGAGAGTAAATGAAGCTAGGGAATGAAAAGAATGTGTGTGTGAGTGTGTGTGTGTGCGCGCACGCTCTCACCAGTATTCAGGCAAAAGTTTAATATTCTAAAGAATTAAAAGTAATCTCACCTCCAGCTTTAGAAAATATTAAAACTTTTTTCTTGTTGAAAGGCTCTGTTTAGTGATATGGTTGATATGGTTCTTTTGTGTCAGTCACATGTTAATAAATCATCTCTTGTCTTGCAGAAGGGGAGAAACAGGTTAAAGCCTGTACCTGCTTCAAATCCTGAGAAGTGATCTGATCTACTTAATCACACTCAAACACATGCAGGAACATACACAGCCATACACTCGCCAGGTGAGATGCACTTGTGATATTTATCAGCATTTAAAGGACTGATTAGCAGCAAGTGTTGAGCTGTGACACTCTGAAAAAACTGCCCACTCTGATGAGGACATTTAGAAACACATAAAGTATTTTACACACATTTATTTGAGCTGGATACTGTTAACATGATTTATGAATGTGACACATTAAATATTTTAATTTAATGGAACTCGACATGTCATGTTCTAACACAATACATTTAAGACAAGAAAAAAAAAATCACATACTTTCCATGTGTATAAAATTACATAAAATTCTAATATCTACTAATATATATTGCTATTTAACCTCAGCTGATGAGATAATTATTTGACATCTAGACTCAGTTGCTGTTATTTGTTTTGTGCTGATATGTGCCAGAGGCTACAAGCACTCGTTCATGTTCAAGTTTGTGATATAGACTGACCTGGGGGGTATTTCACAAAGCAGGATTTCTCAGTTTAGCCAGGTAATCTAAGCCTAACCTGGTAAAAGCAAAAAGAGTAGAAGTACTTTTTTATTGGTCAGTCCTTAATGTTGAGCTTAAATTATCTGGCTAACATACAAATCTTGATTTGTGGAATAACACCCCTCGAAAATGTTAACATCATCATGGTTAAGAATATAAATATCTATTAATACATGAATCCTGACTTTTACCATGAAGAGAATATGTTATAACACAAAACTAACTTCATAGTTAAATTTAATAATATTTGAAAAATAAGAGATAATTTACAGAAATCAACAAAGCTGATAAGAATAGTGGGAAGCCCCACCTTCTCTGCTGAACCCAAACTATACTGCATTAAAACGTGCTAGGTTCATGAACTTAAAACAGGTGATATTGTTAAGCACATTTGATATTTCTACTTTATCACAGCTGTTGCCTATATTTTAAGTTTGCTGTACTCAATATAATAAATGCATTTCAATTTTGGGTACACTGGCTCATAGATGAGAATATTGATATGATAAATTTGGTGGAATATGATGGTCAACTAACTTAAACAAAAGTGACTTAAATAATACACATGAGCAATATGTATTTTTGACATCTGCTAAGTTAAAACAGACAAAAATAAGCCAACTTTTTACAAGCACTACCAAAAACTTTACATTCAATGATTTGTATTCACCATTTTACATTTAACTGTACTGTGAAGCATTAAATACAAATAAACATTACTAATTTTTCTGTCATTTCAATGAAACAAGCCCTTTGGAAGTTTTTGAAGTACCTACAACATCCACAATATGCTCAGAAAAGCACATTGTGACATATTGTGATGTAATTTATCACAACAATGCTATATATTCATATCGCCAATGATTCTAATCCAAACTATTATAATCGTTATAATCTTAAAACTCAGAATATTGCCTTAATATTGAACTTCCTTCTCATTAAAAAATAGCACCACATTCCTGAACTGGCTTTTCTAATGTAACATTTAGAGAGAGATTATTGGTCCAATATAACAGTTGAGGCCTAGTTCTATAGACCTGCATCACCTATAGCCTGCATCATGTGAGTAATGTGTGGGACATGCAATAATCTGCTCATCCCAAACTGGGACACTGGAGATATGCACTGGGATTATGTGCTTTGGAGTGAAATGAAGGGAAAGTCATCAAACATTTAAAAATGCCATTCCACCTGCTTGTTGTTCATCCATTTAGTACTTAATCTTTGAATTATCATTCAGAAAAGGAACGGCTTGTACAGACCTGCATGACAGGTCACTGATCTAATTTATAATGGTCATGCTCGTGCGTGCGGCGAGAACGCATATTTGCAATATCTCAGATCAAAGACTTCATAAACAGAGGTCGCTGAGCCGTGGCCTTCTGAAGTGTCAGATCTTCCTGACAACTCGGTTCAGGTCTGTCAAGGTGATGTCAAATCTCTCTCAGAATGAGACAGAGCATAGGCTGTTCAGATTCCAAACATTTGTGAGAGAAAGAGTGAGCGAGGTGTACATCAATCATACTGTGATGGGTGTGAAAGTTGGAGAATGTTTCTTTATGAGCTGTTAAACTGATGACGATCTGTCAGACATGAAGCTTTCAGAGGCTCCTGCAAAATAAAGAGAAATGAATAAATAAAATAAAAAAGGTTCATATATGTGGACAATGTGAATGGAGATGTAAAACGTCTTGAATTCATTGTGCAAGAAATATTATATCTTTCACACTTTCAGTAGTCAGTAGTGGTGTACTAACTATATTACTCAATTACTATAAACTCATTAATTTTACACAATTAATGTGCCATATGAAAAAATTGGATTATTGTGAAAATTTTATATTCAATACATCAAGACACACACACACACACACATACACACACACACTGTTGTATACATGCATGCACGCATGCATGCATACACACACACATTATATATATATATATATATATATATATATATATATATATATATATATATATATATATATATACTGTATATGGCAGCATGGTGGCTTGTTGGTTAGCATGCTCACCACTCAACACCAGGGTTTCAGTTCCCATCTGGGTGGAGTTTCTATGTTCTCCCCATGTCTGCCTTGGTTACCTTCCACAGTGCAAAAACATATAGGTCAGGTGAATTGGCTACTCTAAATTGTCCTTGTGTGTGTGCCCAGTGATG
>BRDA01035862.1:0-15360 GCA_036984385.1 Crenuchus spilurus | reverse complement strand
AGGTAGCAAAAGGTAGTGAACAAGAAAATTTTACTTTTACTTTTCATATGATAAGTGTAACCATGCCATACACGTACGGCCGTCCTCCTCTCCTCCTTAGCGGCCAGCTTACACGTGCGCTGTCGGTCTCCCTCTCCTTAGCCACCAGCCTACACGAGCACCGTCGTCGTCTCATTTGTTTTAAAAAACCCATATAAACACATTATTTAGCATATTAAAGTATACTGTATATTGGCCGGCTGACAGATTATTCAGTTTTACATGTATTCTTATGGGAAAAATACATCCAGCTAACGAGCAAACCAGCTAACGAGCTCGGCTCCTGCACGGATTAAACTCATAAGTAGAGTTACCACTGTACTAGAATAATCAATAGTCATCCAAATCTTTAAGCCCAGAATGTTTTTCAACCCAGTCAATATTAGATTAGATTAGATTAGATTAAACTTTTTGCCAGTGTGATTGCACATAATGGAATTTGACCTCCACATTTAACCCATCAGTGTATTGAAACACACACACTACTGAACACACTAAGCTGTGAGGATATGTGCCCGAAGTGGTGGGCAGCCCTATCTACGGTGCTCTGGGAGCAGTTGGGGGGTTAGGTACTGTATTTTGCTCAAGGGCACTTCAGTCATGACCTTGCAAACTGGCGACCTTCTGGTTCACAAGACCAGATCCCAAACCACTAGGCCACGGCTGCCTCAGAACAGAACAACCTGGAGATGCACCCTGACCTCACTACAAAGCTTGTGCTCTATCATTGAGCTACATCACAATTTTGGCCAAGCCAGGCCTCTAATGTTGTTTACTGATTTGTTCTATAGTTAAAGGTAATCAATTCAGCTCTTACTGTACTCTCAGCATGAATACATTCAGAAGGTTCATTCATATTTAGTGGGACCTTACATGTCTTATTTAAATCTATTTCATCATCAACTACCTTAGCAGGCTGTCCGGCTCAGTAATCTGACCACTGTAGATTCAGGAGCCTAAAGCGAGCTGGTTTTATATCAGAGGTGAGGCAGCACCACATTTTGGGCCAAACACATGTTAGTAGTTTTGCACATGGCAAAAAGCAATAAATAGACTCAAAGGTTTGTATATGAAGACCGAGCGGCCTTTTGGCTGTCAAATGTGCAACACTTGTAATTGAGGCCACACTAACACACACATATAGTCATATTATGACCAAAGCCTGGGATGCCACATGACCTGGTGCTTCCTGACACTTTTTTTTTTCTTGTTGAATGTGTTCATTATAGAGGTTAACTGGTGCACTGTGGCTCGTCAATTGATCTGTATCACTCGTCATTGTTCCTCTCTGGCCTGTGCAGCATCACTGTTATGCTATTGGGAGGCTCTTAATGTACAAGAAGTCCATTCACAGTGCACCTTCACTACAGAGCCTTTAGAACATCCCACACAGTTTCTCAGATGCTGCCTCCACCATGCTTAACTCGGTACCCTGTTACCTTGTCTTTTTGTACATCAGTCACATCACTCCCTTTGCCTGTGATGATGGTTTAACACTGCTACAACTGACTGGCGTGGTCACTTATTTATACATGCTGCAAACCTGTCAAATGGCATCTGTGATCAAACACAGCTCAAGCCTACCTTTGTGAACGGGGACAGGAATGTTTTTTTCGAGCCACACACTAAATGGCATCTCATGATCGTTACCAGAACATGCAGTGAGTGCAGATCAGGCTCGATGTGCCCTTTTCTCTGAACAAATCAGTGCTGAATCCTATTGTCCCATGTATGTGTTCTGTCACTTCGCTTGCAAAACAAATTCAGCAGGAGCATTGGCCTTTGATCAAAGGGGACTTTGGCTGTGTCTCTTTCTGTACACATCAGAGGATGCCTGCCAAGAGGCCTGCCACTGGAACCAGGTCAAGAGGAAATACTCAGAATGGGTAGGAGAGGAAAAAAACAAGAAATATGCAACATGGATCATGCTACAGGGCTCTAGAGAGGAGTGAAAAGAGGAAGCATAAGGGAGAGAAGGAGATGGATGAAAACACATGGAGAGTGGCTCCCCTTGGAGAGCGAGAGGGACACTAGAGAGCGTGCTGTGAATGCTGGGAAGTGGATTTGTATCCTAGTACAGGCTTGAGACACAAACCCTGAGACATTCATGTGCTGTGGACAGATTTGTATGTATTTTATTACAGAACATGGAATACATGCTATGAATATTTTGCCCTTTGTTCCCCACAACTGGGCAGTGAATCTTTCATGGGCAGCTGCAACATGATTTATAACATAGCTCTCCAGTGCAGTTCATGGACAGAGACCACCCTCCAGCAGACTTTAGCTTGAACCTTAATCTAACACACCTTACCCTGTTACTCACATCATCCTCAGAGATACTTTACCCATGCCAGGCTGAATTTAGCTGAGGTCTTCAGAGGCAGAGTGCAGATGAAAATGTAAAGACTGAGATATAAAATCTATTTTATATATATTCCCCATTGTTCCCAAATCAAGTGGTGAATAGTTCTTAATCTCATATGCCCAGAACATACCGAATGATGGTTCTCCAACAAAAACAAACACTATTGATACCTATGATGACCATGATCACTAGAGATGATGGTGATGGCTGAACACTAATTATTGATTTCAATGATCAATTTAATGTTCTAGAATGCTCTTACACTGTTCTAGAGTGTTTTCCTTCATTTGCTCTGCTTGCGAGTAAATGTTCACCCAATTTAACCCTTTAACTCACCAAAAAAGAAAAAAAAAGTGTTATATTTTTTGGGTGGGGTGGTGTTTGTGGGGGGGTAATAATAATAAGTTAATTGTTTGTAGCAAGGCTGTGAAGCATTGCTGGTTTGCATTCAGACGAGAAAATGTTACATTAATAGTGACCTCTAGTGGATGTTGTATTTTAGCATATCATACCTCTACCAATTGGTAGAGATGGCACAATCACACTGTGTAAATTCAACACCTTTTTCAAGATTTTGTGACTTAAATGTGCTCTACAATGAGCAGAATGTTAAAGGGTTAATAATGTTCTACGCTGTTCTTCATCTGCTCTGTGTGAGTATATTCTCTCCTGTTCTTATTCTTTTACAGTATTCTCCTTATTCTGACAGTACAAGAATGTTCATCTCCATTCACACTGTTCAGGAATATTATCCTCCATTTATGTTGTTCTAGGATGTTATCCTCCTTTCATAATGTTCAATAATGTTCTCCATTTTTGTAGTTGTAGGATGTTCTCGTCCATTCATATTGTTTGATAATGCTTGCTGTTGAACATTGTGTCTGTGTTCTATATTAATATTAGATTATTGTTTGATTAGAAAATAAAAAATAATTTCTAATAATCAATAAACTCTTCAATTCTGATTTGTCATGTGGTTTTTATCGGTCCAGTATAGTCTGGTAAGTAGAGTTTAGAGTTTTCTTAGGTATACAAGGGCCTGTGAGAGGTAGGCTGTCTATCTCATTTCTTTGTTAAGAGGATTGTGATGGTATGATTTGCAGTCTCTGACTCACTTGATGGATGAGTTGTGAATTTTGTGTTTAAAGTAAAAAGCCTGGCTCATTTCACATTACCAGCAGCTATATGCTGATGGAACCAAAGAGATGAGGTCAAAGAGCAGAAAGACAAAGCCAATACATATTTTCTCTTTCATCTAAGGCTCCCCATTAATGGTGGTCCTTGAAAAATTACAGTGGATATTGAGCCATTCTAGACCAAAATGAATGTAATGGTCATTCATGGTCAGATATCATCTCCACAGACCACATTCAGACCAATCTTCAGTCCAGAGATTGCAACAAAAAGAGTGCAATAGCGCATGGTGTTAGATACTTTCTTTTCTTTTTCCAAGCAATATCTTGATATATGAAGAGTAATATCTCTGTAACAGCCTCCACCACATTGTCGAGGTAGCTCTCCAAGGATATAAAATGACTCTACACCAACACAATGACCTATATTTATTGAGAGTTTCAGAGTTAGATTGCTACCACAGTGCCTGCAGTGACTGTCTTCATTTGGTTATGAAATGTCAAAAGTAATCTTAGATTAACAATATGTTATGTTTAGAAGACATTGAAGCAATTCAATGTTTAGATTTTAAAAAAGGCTTTAAGTCACTTCCAGATGGATAATGGTTATCACAGGTAAAAGGCATAGAGCACTAGACAATTAGAACTAGAACATTTTGAGGACATCTAGTGCAAGTACAGGTATTAATCTCTAGCCACAGTAAACTTTACTGAGAGACTCAAAACAATAAAAGTTCACTGATGTCTCAATAGCAACAGCAAAATGTTACGCAGCTTTGATTTCCAGTTTTGTATGTAAAATGATAGTTTAATGTCTCATTGCTTTATGAAATGAAAGTATAGGAGATAAATAAGTATTCATGGAATCAGTTTATAGACCAAAATGTATTTGTCACCGGCAATGTATAGAAACCCGGCATTCTATAGAATACCTAGGCAATGTATACAATCCCTGTCGTTTTTAGGCAAGGTATGAAATATCTGCGTTGTTCTATACTTTTCCTAGGCATTACATAAAATGCCTAGGCATTATAAAGAATGACAAGAACTGCTCAGGCAAAGTGTGAAAGGCATTTGTTATTTTTGCACTTAGGGTTATGGTTAGAGTTAGTGTTACGGTTAGGGTTAGGGTTATGGTTAGGGTTAATGTTATGGTGGGAAAGCATATTCTACACTCTGCCTGTATGTCATTTAGGTATTTTATAGAATGAGTAGGAAATGTATGAAATATGATCTTTTTCATACTTTGACGACCCCTTAACAACACCTTTTCAGCATTGTATACATTGCCTAGGTATTCTATAGAATGCTGGTTTTTATACATTGCCGGTAACATCTCTAAAGCAAGGTGAGTTCCGCTGTGTGTACATGAAGATAACTGAGGGCTTTAATGTGTCACTGCAGCAGCAGGCCATTACTGGAGATGACTGAATGGGCGCCGGCCTCCACTCCTACAGCCGCAGACATTAGTCATCAGAAATGAACACCCGTCAGAATGGCAGACTCACATCATCATTATTGCCATCATCATCAAAATTATTATAAGAATAATCATCTTAGGCTTCATTGCCATCATCTTCACCATCCTCATCCTAATCATCATCATTGTCAGACCCATTACAAATGCAGGAATGGCAGTCTCACTTATATCATCACAGCCATTATCACCAGTATTACCAATAGCTTCATCATCTTAGTCTTCATCGCCATCATGATAATGATCATAATCATCACCACCTCCATCTTTAAGTTTCAGTAAAGTTTCTATTGACTTTTATTTGACCTATCCAAAGTTGAATAAAACCAGTCATCATAAAACTCAATAACACATCACAGAGACGGTGCCAGCAAACAATCATGGACAGATGCTTGAGAGAACCATTACTTTACCTTTACAAAGAGTTTACTTTGTCAACACTCTTCCCACACCAACACAGTAAACATGCTTCCACTCAATAGGCCTGTGAAAACATTGATATTTACATAAATAATTGCATTGAGTGTAATTAAGGGAGCAAATAAGAGAGATGGCACATGCTTAAAGAGGGCTGGGTGTTAAAAGATTCATGCTTCTTGAGAGGTGAGCAGGCCAAAAGGCAGGAGGGATACTAAAGCTATGCTAATCAATCTGGAATATTCATGGCCTCTGGAACTTGTTCCTTCCTGGGGATTTCTGGAGGCAGGAGAATGAAAATAGGCAATTGTTTTCAAACTTTGGATGAACTTTCTCCTCCCTTTGCTCATGTTAAATATGCACAAGTGAATGTCGAGCACAGGTGGAGAACTGCCAATGAGTCTTCAGCATCAGGGCTGGAAAGGAGGGGCTGTTCCTAACTAACAGCCTTTCCAATCCTTCAACTAACCAATCACAATGTAGTAGAACACTTAAGAAAATAAGTAGGTTCAACCTAAAAATCATATAAAATCAATTCTGCCATGCTCAATTTTTTTCAGTGTTTTACGGTTTGCCAATCTTAGTGTTGGAACAGCAGTACTACTGGTTACAGTGCACAAGCTTGTAGTTCTAGTTATTCCTAGTGCATGATTAAATAAAATTTACATTACATTCTCATTCCAAGGGTGCAGTGAATAAGAACTCTTCAGTTACAATTCAGATTTATTTAAGGCTAAGCTGGTCAATGTCCAATTTGTATTAATACTTTTCATATTATGGGCCAGATGCATACAATTCTACTACATATACAACTTATTTTACACAATAAGTCAAGCCTAAGTATTCTATAATGTGATTGCATTTACATACACATGTGATTTACATCATAACATTTTATTTTGTCCAGTTCTGGGTGAGACTAGTTATGGTACCTTTGTCCATTATTTCTTTTACATTTTAAGTAGAACTTGTACTGTACATAGTGAAGAAAAGCTACATATGTTGACTTGTATATGCAACAATATTATATTCATCACTCACCATTATTTTGCCTGACAATAGGATTAAATCACTTTATTTGGAGTGGCTCTTTGTAAGAGAAACAATCCATTAGTAAGATATTAAGAGCACATAAAATAATAGCAGTGAAGCATCGGAATACAATTAGTATAATACAATCACTTTTTTATCCAACAGATCATATCTTCATACTCAACACACTGTTACAGAGATGCTGTTTACTACATTCATTCAACAGTTGGATTTATGGCCTGAGGTTAAAATGAGGGTTGGGATTAGGATTTGGCTGGAATTCAAGTTTAGAGGTAGGTCCAAGGTGTATGGTAGGATTAGGTTTTGTATTCATCTTAGGGTTAGGATTAGGATCAGAGTGAGGGTTAGGATTAGTTCTGGGGTTGAAGTTAAGATTAGGTTTAGGATTAGATCCAACATTTGAACATTATGGCTACAAGATATTTGAATGTTTTGAGATGCTTCACTGGTACTATTTCACTGATATGCTGTTGAAATGTTATTGATTGGAGGTTGAGAGTTTATTAATCATCAAAAAAATCAAAATAAAATGTTACCATGAATTATTCTTGAACTGTTTTACTCATGCTTTCCTTTGGATTGTTTAAATACTAGATGAAAGATCACAAAAATGATAAATTAAAAAAGTAGTCAAGGACAGAAGTGTTTTTGATTTGGATGCCTCAACAATTGGACAAGATCAGAATCAACCAATTTAGCTCAGAAAAAAGCTAATATGTTATATTAGCTTCCACCTGTACTGTGCACCGATAGATTATACACACTCTCACCATCAACACTTCCACCTGTACTGTGCACCGATAGATTATACACACTCACACCATCAACACTTCCTCCTGTACTGTGCACCGATACATGATGCACACTCACACCATCAACACTTCCTCCTGTACTGTGCACCGATACATTATACACACTCACACCATCAACACTTCCTCCTGTACTGTGCACCGATACATTATACACACCCACACCAACATTAAATATTTGTTTACTTAGTGGTTCAGCAGACTAAGGCTCTGATATTATTATCTGAGGATTGTGAATTTGAATCCAGGTCATGCTATGAGTAGCTGGGACCTGAGAGAGCTCTCTCTGTGTGGGTAGATGGTCCTCTCTCCCCAAATCTACTAAGTAATGTCCACTGGCTCTGGCATCTGCCATCCGATCCATCAGAGCTGGGGATCCTGCAATTTCCTTGGACCATTTTGGCTGCTCAGCAACAATGTATCAGCAGAAGTTGGAAAATAAATGGTGGATGATTTTACATGCATCAGATGAGGCCTGTGCTAGTCTTCAATCTCCTAGAGTCAGAGACATTTTAAGTTATTGGGAGAGTCTTAATAAACGGGTGGGTTGATTAGCTTCCACTAACATGCAGGGGGTGGGATGCTTGGATATTTGCCCCCTTCTGCTCCCCCCTTAATTCCCTCTGAACTTACAGTACAGAAAACACAGGAAAATAAACTAAACTGCAACATGAAGAGAGCCCTGCTTTACTGCTACAGCTTGAGGGGATTCAGCATCTAATTCACATTTACCTTAAAAAAAACCCTTGCTCATCAAATAACATTTTCACACTGAAATGGCACAGACCACAAGCTTCTAAAGAGTGCTGAGGGGAAGAGGAGGATGTGCACTTCTCAGAATGTTGTATCTTCACACACACACAAAGCCTTCCTGCTGATTGCCAAGAGCAGTGTGTGTGCTTTCCAGTTGAGTATTGATAGCGTGTAGAAGGATCTGAAAGGATGTTCGGAAGTCACACTGTTGGATTATAAAAACAGATCAATGGTCAGATACACACAGAGAAACAGTCATCTCTGCCCTATGACAACAAAGACACACATCACAAGAGCACTGTGAAGGACAGTCTACCTGCTTAAAGATAACCATCCACTGGTGTAACAACACAACTGAAAAAGGACTTGTGTTTGTAATCAGACAGTGTAACTGTTTTTGTACTCTTGTGCACTGAAATTATAATAAAATAATGACAAGACTGGGGTTTCTCATCCATCTAAAGAAATGGTTAACAAAGAAATCATATTTACATATTTTTCCACTTAACTCAGACATTGCCTATCTGCTAAGATATGTTTAGAGTTTAGATTTGAAGCTGCTAGGCTAATGTGGCCAACAAACTCAAATTGTGATAAAAAAAACTAACAAAAACACTTGACTATGTTGACTGAAAAACTTGACTATGATGATGTAGTACTACTACGACTGAGACTTGAGGATATCAACATACATGTTGGTACTACACAATGACAGACGCCAACTGAAACACTGGTAGGGCTTAAAAAACACGCTTAATCCTGATGGGAGAGGACTGTAAGCTTGACAATACACAGGTGTATTCAATGAGACCTGACATGACATGTTGTGACTGTAGGTGGAAACATGATGCGGACACAAGCAGAGACAAAGTGTAAACACAGATGCATATGGTGGCACAACAGCATGTAAACACACAGTGTGAGGGTTGGGTGGATGGAGAGAATGGCGAACACAGGCAGAGGTGATGTAAAATAGGAGATTTATTATATACGGGACCGGACAAACAAAACGACAGCACGAGGGCTGTAAAAAGAACAGAAACTAGGACTAAGACAATACTAGAATGGAGATTGGAACATCAAACAAGATAGACTGACAAAGTGAAATGGCAAGAGACAAGGAAAATACAAGATAAACACAAATCTAAAGAAACTTACAAGGATACTGACAGTGATGACGATAGGAGCATGGTAGAGACAATGACCGATAACTAGGGAGAAACAAACAGGGCTTTTAAAGAGGAAGACTAATGACATAGAATACAGGACAGCTGGTTATGATTAACACAGGAAGTACATATAAGGGCATGACATGATGAACTAAACCACAAGAGGGAGACAAAGGACTGAGGACGTGAGGGCAGGCGTGACAACAGAACACATGACACAAACATAGATGAGGCAGGGGGTGTGGCCAGGGATGAGGCAGGGTCACACAGACACTTGAATTGTTTGGGTAAAAATACATCAGCAGAACTTTTAGCAAAATGCATCCAGATCTTAATTAAGGTCTCAGAGAGTAGTGAAATTTAAGATACAGTAAGGATTATTATGAGCTTTAAAGAATAATGCTGCTTGAAGTGGCTGCCCATAATGGTGAAGTAATATTAATTATTATAGTTTACAATAAGTTATGCTGTATCTTAAACCACATCATCTAGTCTGTTGGGACAATATGGACAATGCAAATACAAAAATCGTCATTTGATTGGTTATCTTAACTTCATTTGTTAATATAGATTCATTCCAGCATTTCAGACCAGTAACAAATAAAAAAAGTTGGGATGGAGCAATTGAGGAATAGCAGTGAAATAAAAAAAACAAAACAAAAATTCAATAATGATATGATTTTAAACAGTTGGTGTCCACGGGTGATTGTAATCATGATTTTGTATAAAAGCATCTTTAGGAGCAAAATCTTTGAGGAGCAAAGAGTGGCAGGGGATCTCAAATTCATCAACAAATGTTTGATGAATTTGAGTAAATGTTTAAAAACAATGTTACCCAAAGAAAAATTGGATGGAATTTGCAGATGTCTCCCTCTACAGTGCATAATATCATTAAACAATTTAAGGAATCTGGAGGAATTTCCTGTGTAAAGGTAATTTCAGTGCCTTTGTCAAAAGTAATTTACACTTCTGTAATGGAAACGTTAGTGCAAAAAAAGCCCACAAAACGTGGAAGAAGACGGTATGTGTACTGGACTACTTTGGCTCATACTGTTGCACACCTTAAAATGTGTTTGCAGAAAGAATGGGACAAAACAACACCTGCTATTTTGAACACTTGGAATTCTCATCCAAATTTGTTTTGAAGTGTTATGAGAAGGAATGGCAACATTACAAAGTAGTGAATGCTTTTTGTGCTAACCTTTTTGGTATAATATATGAAACATGTAATATCTTGGGTATATTGTCTGTAATGAAATAAAGTCAAAGTAAAATCTACATTTTCCATATTGTTTCAACTTGTTCAGATTTTGATGATTGAACTCTAGTGTTAGCATTACAGCTCCAGTTTTAAATACAAATGCAAAGTTAGTCTTGGCTGATTGACTACATCTGAGGTCAAAGGGAAAATAGGTAAATATGATTCAAAGCTTTTTAACACTGCTCCATGAGTTTGTAAGCAACATAAAATCTTCACACCATTTGAAGGGCACTAGTTGTGTTCAAATTATGTAGAAGTAAAAATGAGGATGTTTCAAAATGGGTCGTTTTCCTTTGGCAGCAAATATATGGCAATAAAACAAGAGTAGTTGGGACATTAAATGTCTTTACGTGCCAGTGACATACAATACTACTTCGTTTAGCTATTCAACTGACTTTTACTAGATAACAGCAACTCAACACAGATCTGTAATGACGTGGTTATGCCATTTGAACATTGTTAACTGGCAGAAGATAAAATACCATGACTATGTAAAATGTAATCATTGCTTTGAGATCAGCATGGCCTGTCCTGCTGAGTGTTTGCTGGTCAGAGTGATGTAAAACTACAGCCTACACTGAGGCCCTCAGTCTGAATATAGCAATAGCGCACAGGAACATGAGTAAGAACAGTAGAGTCACCAAAAACAGCCGCTTTCTTGGCTCAAAACTAAACTTACTATGAGCTTTTTCTCCTTTTTCAGCCCACATCTCCATTCAGAAATAACAAAAGATCCTACTCTTACACTCACTCACACACACACACACACACACACACACATCATATAAAGGAAACATGAATCACCAACCTAATCTGATTTGACATTCACCGCTCCCTCCATTATGGTGGGATGAGATTAGCTAATCTGAAGGACAGAGTGGGGTGAGATGATGCTGGCCAGGCACAGGAAGTCTGGACAGTGGTCTGAGCTGTGTCACATCTGTCCAAACCCAGTGGCTTCCCGGTTGAGACAGAAAAACACATCTGTTGACTCTATAAACAATGTATCAACACATTTTTCCTCTCTAATCAGTTCAACAAATTTTACTGTTAAGACCATACACTCTCAGTCATTAAGAACATAACTGTATCAACCAGACGTTTACATCTGTTTTACTGCTTAAAACAGTTCAGTTATAATAAGGTACAAATGTGCTCCTTTCTCCTGGAAAAGTAAATGTAGTGAACCTTTAAAATTCACTATTGGACCTTAAGGACCCTGATGGACTTTTAAGGGGATGTTTACACCCAGTCGTGATTGGACAACACCAACACCAACCTTCATGGTGGAAATAGTTTTTTATTTTAATTTTTTAAATAAAGATGAAAAAAAAATCAGTAGCTATGGATTTTAAGTGTTTATGTGCTACACATGCACAATAAGATGTAATACATAAATATATTAAGGCAAAAGGAGCTCCTGGTTCATTCTTTTTTCTGAGGTGACAGAAGTATCAGTCAGTCAGAGAAGTAACAGCCAATCACTGACCTGCTGACACAAAATACTCACATAGCAACAGAAATTTAACCAATCAGCATCCTCCAATCTGCAGCCAATCACTGACCTGCTGACACAAGATATACATAGGCACAGAACTGTAGCCAATCAGCATCCTACAATCTACAGCCAATCACTGACCTGCTGATACAAGATATTTATACCAACAGAAACGTAGCCAATCAGCATCCTCAAATCTGTTGTCTAAAGAAGTTTCGTTTATCAGCTCAGCAGAGTCAGTCAGTGGTTTTAGGGACGTCTGACATTATTAACATGTAATACAGACTCTAGAAATGTCTAATATTTAGTCTTAATAGTGTTTTTACTTATTTTATTGTATATGTTTCTGAATCAGACTCAGTTGCTAATGTAATGATACATACTATACTTTATATCTTTGCCTGCAACTAATGACATTTTACATTAACTATTAGTCTGTTGATTTATTAATGCTAATTAAATAGTGACTTTTTCACAGAGCTCTGGTGTCCTTTAATATTGGGATAGTTGAGGAAACTGACTGAATATGGCTTTAACAGCTCCACCTATATTTTCACCAGCCACCACTGTTTAAACTGAATGATTTTGAACTAAAATATAAATCTGTTGTACATCGTCACACATTCAGATACATCTTAGACTTCAACAGCAAAAAAATAAAATAAAACATGTCTGAATAATGTACAGATTCATTATAAATCAGATGCAGGCATCAATATGAAACAGAATATAATAGTTATAAAAATAGGATATATACTGTATTGTAATATATACTGTACTCTAGTCCACAACAATATGACTTTGTAACATTAACTAAAGTAAATTCGCCATAATGTAACTTTTTCATGCAGTACTGTTTTGATTTGAGTCTCTGTGATTTGGCAGGCCAGGTGATTTGGCAATCAGAAAAGACAGGGAACCCTGAATATGTAATAATGAGCTTTTCACTCCATGTTCCACCAGAACATTTGAATACTAAATGAATGTTAGCCGCTAATTATGTAAACACCAGCAGTCTTCAGATTGGATAGATGAATTGCACTGACTGGATTCATTTGCATATAATTTGGCTCAGCAAAACTTTTATGGCACTGAATCCCCAAAACTTGACATACCAGACCTATCATGCACCACACACCCATATCTGATGGAAAATGAGCTGAATCCTTTGTATTGCATTGTCACACTGAACCAATATAAAGGCAACTGATTAAACAACTAATAAAAGCGGAACCATGGATCATTTGGAATGAAAGTGTGCAACTACAACTGTCTTTTTTGGACAACACTGGGTCATATCCATATGGTTCATATAAATATGAAGAAAAATAAATATTCAAAACATAATATATAAACCTTTCAATGCTAGTCTTTAGAACTGAACTAGAGGTTAATTTAATTCACTTATACACAGTAAATCTGCCAGTGTTAAATCAACACTAACACTGAGGATGTCAAAATGTAACACTCTCAGTGTTAATTTAACTCTATTAGTGTTGATTTACCACTGGCAGATTTACTGTGTATGCACTTTATATAAGAACTCAGAGAACGTGAAAAGTCAAAAGAACTTTAGAGTGAAGCCTTTAGAGTGAAGATTTTGAAATTGTGGCTGTTTGTATCTGTTGTTTCCATTAAAATACATCACCAAAAAATCCTAAACTTGTTCAAACCACATCCAGATCTCAAATAAGTCTCACAGACTAGGAAACAGTATGACTTACAAAATAATAAAAAAAACTTGCTTCCTCTCATGGTTGTATTAATTTTTACAGTTCCAGACTGAGTGTCCTAAACTACATGAACTAGTCTGAGAACATATTTAAAATCTGCATGTGTTTTGAGTAGTTAAGAAAAGTTTTTATGATGTATTTTTACAAAAATAATTTTGCTATTTTGGTGACTATTAGTATTAGTGGTTGTTAACAATTTTAGGTGTAAAGCTCCAGTTTTAAACCAACATATTTCTTAACTTTCTTATAAATAATCTGTTTCTATTTACTATGACATTATTAATTGGTTGATACTAATTTAATTCGTTGTTAATATGCAGACCTTATTATCTAGAAGATTCACATTTTTTCCCAAGTAATACTGTATAACATTCTTGTTTTCTTGTTGGAAGACCTAATGCTAACCCAACCCCATACAAGACGACAGCACATCCAGCTTTTTGTTTATACCAGCTCTACTTCTTGATACAAAAACAACTTATGAGATTAACAGAAAGGACCATTATATAGCACTGACGCCAATCTGCACCAAACATAATCTGGGAATACTAATAATGTAAGCTTTAGCACAGATGGACTGAAAGGATGTAGCAAACAAATGCACAAAGCAATATGGGTCACAATGGGGGGTTTGCATGCCATAAGGATGGGTTACAGTTGTTTTTTGGATTGTATTTACCAGAGATAATGGACGCAACAGAACGTCATCATGTTTTGTGTACTATACCACAGTGCCAGACTCTTCAAACATCATGGGCTGAACCAATCAAACTGATCCCAAGATCCAGCTTATCCAATCACGGTTTAGCAAGCATAATTGCATTATGGGATGTTGTTCATTGTAGCAAAAAAGTGATAACCCTAGTCTGAATCACATTTTCTAGTTTGATTGGCCCATATGATGATGACTTTGACTATAGGTGCATCTAAAAAATTAGAATATCATTGAAAAGTTAATTTATGTCAGTAATTCAATTTAAAAAGTGAAAATCATAGATTCATTACACATTGAGTGTCTACTTCAAGTGTTTATTTCTTTTATTGTTGGTGATTATGGTGTACAGCCAATGAAATCCCAAAAGTTTATGTAATTTCGTTCCACCTCATGTACTACATGTGATGCGAATGACAATAAAGTCTCCTTGAATCATTGAAGTCAGTATCTCAAAGCATTAGAATATTGTATAAAACCAATTAAAAATGATGTATGTATATAGTTTTGGCCCAAATTAAAAGGTTATTCAAACATTTCATATGGTAGGTTGTATGTGGGCTACATGTGGCGCAAATTTCAAAGCTATAACAAAGCTTAAACATGACTGTGAATGTTGGGCCATTTATGGCACACACATCCTCACTGACAAACTGACATCCCTGTTTGGATCATTTAAGTTTTAAACAAAATGATACAAATACAGAAAGAGAAGAATAATCCTTAGAAATAGTTGAATTTACTTCTAATGGCCTCTGATGATAACTTGGGCTTTTAGTTCACAGTGAATCAGGCCTTGTCACATTTCTGTAGTTATTTGAATTGCTAGAAGTGAATGATTCTGCTTTTACAGTCAATGCACCTGAAGACACCAGAGACAATGTAACCTCAGTGCATTGCAAGATTCTAGATTCTAGCAATTTCATTCAGATTTATGT
>BRDA01035851.1:0-10868 GCA_036984385.1 Crenuchus spilurus | reverse complement strand
ATACACTTACCTCAATAAATATTCCTTTATTCACTTTTGATTGATATAGTTTGGTTACACATCCACCATTATCAATCATTGTTTATCAACATGTTGTGAACTATTACTGGAAAAGTTTAATGAAATTACATTTCATTACATTACATTGGTACTGCAGAAGGTCATTTTTGAGGCTAATAGTGAGCCTGATGAAGTTGCACCAAGAGTGCCCCGCCCCCTACTTCTTAACCAGTTATTACATCCTGTCATGTCAAAGCAACTAACCAAAGGACGTGGGCTGTACAAATGCACGAAAATATCCCTGTTACAGCATACATAACATTTCCTTGCACTGACAGTTCACCTTGTATTGTCCACCAAAACGCATACTCAACACTGTCTTGTACATACACATACATCATTTTATTTTGTTATATGAATGGCAGGTTAAGAGAAGAGCCTACAGCATTCTGGAGGACAGAATTTATGTCTTTTTTTCTGTAGTCTGAACACCACCTGCACCTCACCAAGAATACAGCTAACATCCAAAGAGCCTTGTTCATGCCTGAAGCCATTCGCCTAGTCAAAAGCGACATAAAATATGGCCTTAAACTTCTACTGAAAGAGTATTCACTCTCATGCTCATTCTGTATGCATGCTGTCTAACAGAACTACTTGCCTGTTTATAAAGAAAGTCATAGTCTTGAAATTATTTTTTTCTATCACATAAAAAACATTTGAATAATGTGGAAAAGTTAATTTTTTATTTTTTTATATTCATTATACATAAAGTGACATTTTGAGTCTTTTTGGATAAACTTTTTAGCTTATAGCTCATGAAAATCAGAAATCCAGGAATAAAAATTTTGAGTAAACTACTATTCAAACAGTACCAGGATAAAAAGTGCTTGAGATATGTCACTTTTTAAATAATATATAAATATATTACATTTTACCTTTTTAAAAGTAAATTATGAACACAAATTAACTTGTCTCACAATATTCAATTTTATGCAGATCCACGAGTATAGCGTGAAAGAAAATTAATATCTTTATTGATATAAAACATGAAGACTTTCCTAACTGTAACATATTGTTTTTCCTCTGTTACGTCCAGTGTTTGGTGCAACATTGTACTAAAGTAACATGTTACAGGTATGTGGTTTCTTTTTCTATAATAGAAGTATTGTGAAACATTACAGTTTATATTATTCTATCACAATCATGTTACTGACAATTAATATGTATATTTACCCATTACATTTTATGGCACCCAATGCTTTTTTATTGTGACTGTGCTGCCCAGCTATTAACAGCTATTATCAGGAAGACAGCTTTTTTCTTAAAGTCAAATGGTTTTAGACCAACATCTAGACTTTTTTCACCCCAACCAAAATCACCTATCAATATATCTCCTCAATTAGGAGAACAAAGTACTGAAAAAAATATTCTGTGACACTCACTGTGGTACAGATTCAATTGGGATTTAAAGAGTTTCACAGTAATGCATAACAATTTTAGAGAAGTAATTGGGAATTTATTAATTATTACATTTTTTGTAATAAAATTAACTACTATAGATGAACCACTGCAACCCCAATAAAATCAATCAATCAATCAAAATGTATTCATATAGCGGCTTTTACAACTGACGTTATCACAAAGCAGCCTTTCATGATTAGTATCAGAAACAGATAATTAGAATAAAGAAAACATTGAACATAGCACACAGCTGAAGGGATAATGACAAGGAAAAACTCCCTCCTTCCTGGAGGAAGACACCTTGGAAGGAACCAGGACACACAAAGGGTTGATACTGGTGGCATCAATCTAGGGCCACAGTACAGTTCATCAGACTGACACCATCCGTCTGATAATTGCTAACAAGAGCCCATGCACATTCAGTTTTATTGATGGTGGTGGTAATGTTGAGGGTCTAAGGTTGGCAGCTGTAGATGGAGGTGGGCAGCTGGTCTGGTGTGTACCGTTTATTACCATTTTGGGGTCTCATAAGATATAAAAAACAGAAATGATCTGGAGTGACTGATAAGCCCTGTCAGCTGTAAAACACCATTCATTCATGTCCATTCTGAGCTTGGCAACATGCCTCGTGAACCTGTGCCCCATTATTACTCTATTACTCTAAAACTTTATATCTTGGCATGATTTAATGATTGAAAGCATATTATATTAGACATTGTTCACTATTACTTATAAATATTCCACAAAGCAATTCCATAGGAGATCACTATTTGGTTCCAACATATATATATATAAATTCAGGGTTCATGTAAAGAATACTTTCAAGGTTTAAAAAATCTTCACATACTGTAAAGATTCTATACTAATTTAGGGGTTCTGCCAAGAACATTTACATCACACAGATTCTTTGCTCTCATGTATCACTTTTACCAAAATTATTCTAAAATCATCCTTTTCATGGAGCCAGAATTTGTTGGGAACATCTTTATTTTAAGACCACAGTTCAGAAGGATCAGAATGATAATAATCAGTCAAATCTTTCAGTTATTTTTGGTATTTCATAACATGAAGATGACATCTCATAACAAAGAATATTTCATGTTGTAAATTTAGTTTGTTTTTACTTTTTTAGTTTAAAGAAATGAAATGTTGTGGTACAAATAATCAAAATGCCATTACATTCATTAACATTAAAAGGCAGAACATTTCTTCTTGTATTTTCCCCTTATGTACCCTGAAGGGCTAGCACGTTTTTTTCCTATTCAGACACATCTACTAAACCTAGCAAATAACATGAGGTGAACCAGGTGTGTTGGATACTGGCCCTCCTGGTCCAGATCTGAAGATACCTGCAGTATAATTATTATACACTCTTATGGAAAAATTTGGACACTCCTGGTCAAATTACATGTTTTGAGTTTCTAGGTGAAAATAAGTCAAATCCATCCATCCATCCATCCATCCATCATCTGCTTATCTGTTGTCCAGGTTGAGGGGGTAACAACCCAAGCAAAGAAGACCAGACGTCCCTCTCCCCAGCCACCTCTTCCAGCTCATATGGGAGGATTCCAAGGCGTTCCCAGGCCAGCTGAGAGATATAATGAGGAGATATGGGTCTCCTCCCAACTGGACATGCCCGGAACACCTCACCCGGGAGGTGCCCAGGAGGCATCCTTACCAGGTGCCCGAACCACCTCAACTGGCTAATCTCGACGTGGAGAAGCAGTGGCTGTACTTCGAGCCCTTCTCAGATGTCCGAACTGTTCACCCTATCTCTAAGAGAGAACCTAGACACCTTACAAAGAAAGCTCATTTCAGCCACCTGTATTCACAATCTCGTTCTTTCGGTCATTACCCAAAACTCATGACCATAGGTGAGGCTTGGAATGTAAACCGACTGGTGATCAGAGAGCTTTGCCTTCTGATTCAACTCTCTCTTCACCAAGACAGACCAGCACAGAGCCTGTATCACTGTGGCTGCTGAACCGATCTGCCTGTTGATCTCCCGCTCCCTCTTACCCTCACTCATGAACAAGACCCCGAGATACTTAAACTCCTCCACTTGAGGCAAGGACACCCTCCCAACCTGGAGAGAGCAATCAACCTTTTTCCAGCTGAGTACCATGGTCTCAGATTTGGAATAATAAGTAAATAAGTAAAATGTACTTCTAAATCTTTTTTTTTTTTTTTTTGCCAATTTTCTCCCTTTCCCAGTGTGGTAGTCACCAATTAATCCAACCCATTAGTGGCTCTCCCTGTGACTTTGTCCTTGACTCTAGGAGAGTGAAGACATGCACATGCCTCCTCCGTTGTGTGCAATACAACCGCTGCCTCTTTTTGATCTACCACTTGACCGTCCCTGGGGAACCAACACACACATAGGAAAGTGCAGGGTCTCTAATTTCAAATGGACCAATCAGTAGACGCCCGAGCCAGCGGACATTGCAATTTGTGTGAGTGATACGGAGAGTGAGAGCGCCATCTACCCATCCAGAGAGAGCACGGGCAATTTTGCTCTCTGTGGGTCCCAGCTGTTGATGGCAAACAGCATGACCGGGATTCAAACTCGCGATCCTCTGGTCATAGTATCAGCGTCTTATCACGCTGAGCCACTTGGGGCCAGTAAAATGTACTTCTACAGGGAACAAATTAAAATATTTTCTACACAGTGTTGTGCACCTTTTCTGTTTATTTTCTGAATTTAAGACATTTACATGGGACATCAATAAAACACAGTTTAACCAAGGATACCCAAACATTTGCATAAAATGCTGTAATGATGTTTTTAATGAAGTGGGCTTTTTAAATTAATCATTCCATTCTCTTTTAAAATGACCATTTCAGAGATGTGTGATTTTATGATGGTATATGTAAGAATGTCTTATGTCTTATTTGCACACACATGTCTAAGGCTGATAACTGGTTAGTCTTATTTCCCACTATGTTGGTAAATGTATGGCTGTCACTTTGATCTCCCTCCCAACTTGTTGCCATCACTGGTTTGGCAATATCCTCTTCCCTCCCCTGCAGCTGTCCTCGAATCTTTATAGAAATTGATACTCATCCAGAGCATGGAATCAAGGCCTCAGCTAAAGCCACTTCATTTTATTAGCTCATCACTTGGTCTATTCAGAATTGAAGGTCTAGACGCTCCACTCCCTGTCCGACAGTTACAGCACATCAACCTGGTGATACACCTCAGCCTGACCTTGACTGGTATTACATCACTGGTTAACTCCTGAGCAATGGCACTGACCCTACAAGCTTCCTGGCCAGTGTAATGAGTGCTGAAAGTTCACAGCACACTGAGCTTGGAGACTTGGAAGTGATGAATTTCAGTGTTAATCTCGCAGAGTCTACAACGACATAGAGCTCCGTTTTATATCTCCGGACTTGATTTGCATTTTAATGGCGTGTGTCCGGACTGCGGCAACCCTCCAGCTATTCTGTTATGGCTAAAGCTCTACAATTAATTATGCAGAATGGTTACACCTCACCAAGGTGGGAGGGGCTCTCTTGCGTGTAATTAGAAGCAATGTTATTGCATTGTACATCATTATTTGTGTTTGCAGTGCAAATCTGTCCAAGCTGAGGATGCTACTCATTTTATTTAGAGATAGACTTCAGCAAATGTATAAGACTTTCAGTTGATCTGAATACCAGCACACAATACAAATTAACATAATACAAATTATAACCAGAAAATGTACAGGCAAGGACATTAAAGCTTATATAATATAAAGCTTCACTGGCTGTAGTGCTCTCTGGTGTCCTTTAACTTTGGAATGTGTTGTTTATTTGTTAAGCAAGATAATGGCAAGGGTAGTTTTAGCATAGAGCAAAGCCACACTGGGCCCCCGTTAGCCATGGGCACCATAATATACAAATGCAATACACTGTTTGTGTTGGCATTAAATAATCAATTTCCATGCATATACATTTTTAATGCTATAGCAGTGATTCTTTAGCACTTCCAGGTCCCTCCCCTCTCTCCACTAAGCTTCAGACCTGCCTTGAAAGCTGCTGGAGGGGGGCTGCCCCCAGCTTGTGCATCAGTAGTGATTGAGTCTGCATCAGACACTGGCTCTGATTCGTTGTTTTAATTTGGCTGTAGTGGATTCTTGCAAATTAGCCTGATTTTCTCACAGATCTGTTTCATGTACTACTGTCAGAACATAGCGACAGTTTTTAGCTACATGACAGAAACATATTTTTATGTGATTGCCTACTGTTACCATTAATCCATCCTTATTAGCAACTGAAATGAATCAAAAACAAAATTAAAAAAATCAAAATGACAAAATCTCCAAAACTATAACACAGGTGCACACTGTTCCTGGGGCAACACAATCATTAATTTTTTTTATGGATAATGAATCAGTGCTATTGATGAGTTAGCTGTTATATAGCATTAATTTAAGTAAACTGAACCAGTGAAACCTGACTGAAATCTCTTCAATACTGGAGATCCATTACCCTGAAGAATTCAAATCCAACACATTTGACTTTGCTAATCAGATGACCCTGAAAGACTTCAGTACTTGGATCAGGTGTCCTTAATACCTGGATCAGGTAAAATAAGCTTGGACCTGGAATCTGCAAGGTGGTAGAGCTCCAGGACCAGGATGTGACACCCCTTATCTATACTCTTGAAAATAAAAGCTCATAAATGCCCAAGTGTCGAAATCAAAACTTTAAGATTCTAAAAACTAAAGCAGGGTATCTATAGAAATCCTGTAGAAATTAAAACTAAGACTTTATAAGAGTACTCCAAATGTACACCCACATTTAAATACTAAATACAAGAGAACAATTTAGTCTGAAGAATGATTCACAAAATCACATTCATATATTCATACAAATACATTTACTTACATATGTATAAAGTGTGTGTAATGTCCATATCCTCCTTAATGTCCTTCTTGAAATGCAAAAATGACTAAAATCCAATTGTGTTGAGCTTTTTGTTTTTAAATAATGAAAAGGTTATTAAAGGTTAATAATGGGATGTTGCTGATATCCAGAACAGTGTAATGAATGGACATCAAAAATAGCTATTAAACAGTGACCTAATTTCAGACATACCTATTTGATTGATAAATATTTAAGGTTGTATGGAAATGAATAGAGCATAATCATATTTTTATCTCCCTTGAACATAATCTAGATGTGACTGGTATTACCTGCAACCACAATCAATGAAATTACTTCTGCTACCTCAAAAAAAAACATGTAGACACATCATCCACTGAGAAGAAAACCCATGTTTAGATGTCTAGCCATCACTGTACCATAAGTCTAGTGTCAGCTCAACAAGGGTCAGTCATGTTTCTTAAGTCATTTTCACTGAGAGGTGACTGAACAGGTTTTCAGGCTTTGCTTTGGAGTTTTGCTTACTTTTATAACACATGTTCCATTCTATTGCAGTTCTTATGTTTGTGGTAAAAGGTTGGACTTCTATAGTACTGGTTATACTAGTTTAAATTTTTTTAATACAAATATTTAAATAACATTTTAAAAGTCAAGAATTTAAGATCACACTGTTTCCAATATCAGTCAATTGAATGTTCTTTCAATGCTTATATCTTAAATCTACTCTAAATGTGTAATATTTCTAATTTCAGAAATAGTATAAGCTTATTAAAATGATATATGCCTTAAAATGTGACATATTTAACATTTTGTCATAGTAATTTTATTAAGTAACATTTTCAGACTAAATTGGGAAATTATTATGCATGCCTCAAGATAAATCTGTATCAAGTATAATTATGTGTAATTATCTGCCAGTACAGTGGGATCATTTTAGAGTGGTGCAGTTTTACTTAATAAAGTTTCCTAAAACAAGTCTTAAATGTGCAGTTATATATTAAATAAGTGGTCACCAATTTTAGTCCTGGAGATCTACCTTTCTACAAACCATAGCTTTAATTGGACCCCACTTGATTACTTTAATTATTGCCTTCAGAAGTTCTTGATTAGATGAGTAAGTTGTATTATATGTGGTTTGGTGGTACCTGTTCCTACAGGATGAGGGTTGGTGACCAATGTATTATTTAATAATAAGCTCAGCATTTTAAAAATGTGTAATACTAGATATTTAGACAAATTTAAGATAATTTCACTTGCTGAGATTCATTTTTTTGCATTGCAGATGTTTACAGACCTGCAGCCATGTGAAAGTTGTCCTTCCCTGGCATTGCTCCACAGAACCCTTTTTGGCCAACTTATTTTAAAGATTATAGTCTGTCATGACCTTTGATTGAGACACGTCTGGTTAAAATCAGTTCGACAGGTCTGAGAGCCACCTTGTTTTATTCCGTAAACCCACAATTAAGTGTGATAAATCCATATATCAGTGAAATTTGTCATTATGGTTCATGAAAAGCTGATACAATGCTGAGATCATGCATCAAAGTGAAGGATTGAATTAAAAGAAAGGTCACCCTGTTTGTGAATAATTCCTCATGGCCATTGCGCGTAAAGAGCGTAATTACTGTGCAAAAATAAATGGGGGGGCCATCTTTTCGTCTTTGTCGACATAGAAGGAGGCATATTAATTTGGTGCGGCAGAGGCCATTGCTTTGTCCTGAGTGTAGAGGTTGCTTTTTATCATCCTGGAGGTGTAGGAGCGGCAGTGCGGCACAGCGGTGTTCAGTATTCAGCTCAGCCGCCGAGCAGGAGCCCGCAGAGGCTTCCAGAGAAATACGAGCAGCACAGTCACACTTGGCTGCTGTCCCTGTATTCCTCTCTGCTCTCTATCTCCCCCATCTCCAACCCAAAGAGAAAACACAGGAATTTGAAAAGCATGGCAGCCACTTCTTTGTTCACCTGCCTCGAGCATACCAACATCTATTCTCAGAGAGTATGTGTGTGAGAGCTAGTGTGTTCCAGGTGTTTTTCTTTCCTGACCTCAACATCGATACTCAGTCTCAGCAGAAAAAAATACATTCTGGTTACACACGTATTACCACATCAATACCAATTTTAACTGCAATCTTGCTGTAAATAAGTGGCACTCTTTAAAAGGGGCTGTTTCGTGTATACATAGATGTGTAGATATCACTTTTATCACTTTCCATCCAGCAAGTTTTGGAAATGTGCAAAAGAAACCTGAATGGAAATAAGTAAATATCACAAAAAAAAACAGTAGGATGAGGTGGAGATAGATATATTAACTTGTTCAACACCATTAATATGTTATGTAAAACCATTCATCTCAAGTGTGCTTTTACTCAACATAGCATTAAAATTATGATAAATACTAACGTACAGTTAATAATGTACAAAAACACAAGCTTTTCTTGTGAAAAAAAAACTCATTTGAAGAGCAGTGCTGGATTCCAAATGTTCTCCATGATACTCCTCAGCCAGGAGTTACAGTGTTAAAGTACACAATCCACAAGCTGAGTGGTAAATAGTTATCTGCTCCTACTGTATTTTCTAAAGGCTTTCAGATTAAATCACTTCTGTCAAATTCTTCTAACTCTACCAAAAAGTAAAAATAATTATTGCATTGAACATAGTACTTGATGTGTCATGAGCTAGTATGAAGAACAAAGCTTGCTTCCAAATGTTCTCCTTGATGTTGGTCAACCATCAGCAGCATACTTAATTTAGCAACATCCACAATGATAAATACAAATACTGGACTAGCATGAACAATAATGGTTGTTTATCCATTTGAGACTATTTTGGCAAAAAAAAAAAATGATTAAGAATCACAGCTGGTGTACAATATATATTTTTACATTCCTATAATAAAAGTGTTATTAATTAATTAAATAGCACTCTGTTGTATGTGTGAAACTAAATATTGCAAGATAAAATCTGGTGAACTTGTTGTATGTGCAAAGAAATACTGGAAAATTCTTCCAGATTGTCTTATTAAGCATTGTTATGATTCATGGACAATATAAAGATTCATAAAACCTTTTTTGGTAATTTAGTAAATTAGTTCCTTATTGAAATTCAGGTTCTTTTAAAAAACAATTTATGTTTTAACAAACTTTAAAACACCTATTAATAAAAGGTTTCTCAAAGCACTTTATAGGTTTGCAAATAACCATTTTAAGTAAAAAATAAAAGGATCCTGGAGGTGTGACAATCTGAGGAATCCATTGAAGATGGAGGGGCCTTTTGTTTTTAGAATGTACTATGTATAGAACTCTTTCCTTATTAAAAGTGATGAAGGCAAAAAGAACGTAGATCTTCCCTTTTATTCTTTTGTTCTTTTTTTATTTTTCCAATACAGACTTTTTTTTTATCTCAGGCACTCCATTCATTCCTTCCAAACTGAATACAGAAGTGAATGTGCTGATACTGTAGTGATTGCCCCCAGTTCTCTTTTTAGATATAGGAGGTATCCTTTGCCTTAGCAACAAGCACAGCTCCATTTAGATGCCAAGACATTGCTCGCTGCTCGTGGACCTTTGATAAATTGCATCCTGTTTTTTGTTTCAAAAATACATTGTTTTGTTAAAATCTGCTGCTTCTGGACAAAGAGACAAAAAAAGGAACTCAAAGTAGGATAAAACCAACTGGTAACAGTACACTTCTTTTAAGTGGCTGATGAACTGTTTTGCAGAGAGACTTAGGAAACCACAACTGTACACATTTAAGATCTTTTAACCTCTTAAACTCTAAAAACATATTAATAGGTCCAGAATTCCACTCCTCATTTCCTCACTTAGCCAGAACAAATGCTGAGAATTAGATATATGGAATATTCATTAGATATTAATATCCATTAATATCTAATGAGTGATAGAAATTAATGTCAAAGTAGTTCCTGAGTTTTTCAAAGTAGTTACTTGATAATAAGCCTTAAGATTAATAACTGCAAAAATAAGCCTAGAGGTCCACTCCTTAAATTGCAGAGCTATTATTACATTATTCATCTTAAGATTTATTTTTAGAAGATTCCATTTCTCACTTAGATTTAATGAATATTAGGTATTTAATATAATTTTGGCATTAACCCACTAAATGGCAGAACAAATTTAGGCATTAACCCCCCAAAAACTACAATTGTTATATATTATTACTACAACCTAATAACTCAGACAGGTTGCATTATAGCCATATAATGTATTATAGCCCATATATACAAAATGGTAAACAGCAGTTGCTGTATCAGTAACTAATCATTTCAAGATTGATGATGTCCTTAGTCATATGACTCAGTTATTAATCATAATTCAGTAAATACTGTGAACCTAACAAGTTATGGAGTTACTGACTTGATCAATTTAACTAAGAACCATCAACGGGTCTTCAAACTGAGTGGTAAATGGTAAACTTTTCTTGTTTTACAAACCGGATTCCAAAAAAGTTGGGACACTAAACAAATTGTGAATAAAATCTGAATGCAATGATGTGGAGATGCCAGCATCTAATATTTTATT
>BRDA01035850.1:788-20788 GCA_036984385.1 Crenuchus spilurus | reverse complement strand
CGCCCTGCAGGTGCCATATAGATGCTATCGGGTTTCTTCCCAGAAGAACCAGTTTTCTTATTGAAAACAAGAGAATGACAGAACAAGGACTTGATTATGAGATACAAACTGTAATATCAGTTTTAATGGACACTGCATGAGGAAGGTGTAGTAACATAGTTTGCCATGTTTAGTTATAAAAACCGTACCAATGATTCAGCAGAATTATTTTTATCCATATTTTCATTTATTAATTTGCTATTTTTATGTACTTTGATCTATGTGTGCAATATCATTACAAGTGTATTACCCACGTAGGCTATCCTAGGCCCTCACAGACAGTACTAGTCAAATGTTTGGGTACACCTTCTCATTCAATGTTCTTATTTTTTCTTCATCCAGACTATGAAGGGACACATAATGAATCATGTAGTAAACTTAAAAGTGTTAAACAAACCAAAATATGTTTTAGATTTTACATAAGAGTAGACACACAATTGATGTCTCAAACACATTAAGGGGGCAAGAAATGCAAGTCATGAACTCTTGACAACTTGACTGAAAGCCATTCCAGGTGACTACCTCATAAAGCTGACTGAGAAAATGCCAAGAAAGCTGGCATCTAAGCAAGAGGTGCCTACTGTGAAGAATGTAAAATATAAATATATTCTGGTTTATTTAACACTGTTTTGTTTACTAAATAATTACATATGTATTTCTTCATAGTTTAGATGACTTTAGTATTAATCTACAATGCAGAAAATTTTTTAATCCAGAATGTGTCCAAAGTTGACTGGTACTGTACACTGGGGAGTTCACATCAACAAATTAAATGGTTTGACTCTTTCACATTCTATCTTTTGGCCACTTCAACTGTAGATACTACACACATGAGCCAACTCATGTTGTCCATTCACAGCTGAAATAAATAACAACAAGGTTTGTGGGGTGTTCCTGACCAATAGTGGTCTAGGAATAGCCTCCATTCCTTAGTTCTTAATTCAAATCTCTAGGATGCACTGGAAAAACAAATCTGATCTCCAGGATCTCCACCTGACAACTTACAGGATCTGCTGCTAATGTTTTGGTGTCAGATACAATAGGATATCTTCAGAGGTCTTGTAGAGTTCATTATTTGGGAGCACAGCAAGAACCAACAGCATTTCAAATGTTTGCTAAATGCTTACACAATGGAAGTGAATACTTAAAGAAAGGCATCAAAACCTGAACTTTTTAAACCATTCCTACAACAAAGGCACCAATAATCAACAGAACAAAGATGGGGACAAGGTTATAGATGAGAGTCCAGCCCAACATCAGTCATGGTGAGGAAGCACACTGGGGACATCTACACCAGCAGGGGGAGGAAGCACGCTGGCAAAATCACAACTAACCCCTCACATACTGGACACCACCTCTTCCAGACACTTCCCTCTGGAAAAAGACTCAAAACCATCAAAACCATCATAACACAACAATCAAACAGCTTCTTCCCAGTGCTGTAGCGCTCTACAACAGTAGACACCTCATACTGTAGTCCATAACTACAACTGAACTGAGCTTCCAAATGTCACTGAACTGCAACATTCAATTAAAAAAAAACAATACTGCTGCATGTTTGCTCCTTTGCACTGTGCTTGCACAGCTGTACAGATGTTCAATTTCTGTAAATGTTCATATAATCTACACTTATTGTATATTGTAGTTTGTATATATTGGCTTTCTATTTTACATCTCTCTTAGCTTACAGCTCTTTATTACTCTTATTACTTTAGTTATTTTTACTTTATTACTCTCTATTCTACTTACTTTATATTGTAGTTTGTATATATTGGCTTCCTTTTTTACAAGTTCAAGAGCAAATCATCGTAGATCAGAAACAATCCATAAAGATGCCTGTGACAGTATATTGATACTCTGACACATCTTGCGGAAACACCAACTTACCCTAAAGCAGCTATACAGGGATCAGTTTCAGAGGAACAACATTAGAACCAAAGGTCTTTGATACGTGTGGTAATATGCAGGTAGTATGGTTGCACATTCCAAGTATATTGTTATCCAGTTTAATTTCTTCTTCTTCTTCTTCTTCTACTGCCAGATTTGGCCATGTATCTCATCCTGAAAAGGAAATTAAGACCTGAAAGTGTTGATGTTGTTTCAGAAAGCTAAAATAAAGTCCCAGATAAAAGTAGGGGGTAAGTTGTAGCACTACCATGCAAAGATTTTTTAAAAATTGATCTTTCTAAACAGCCTATCTCTCTTCAGTGAGTGCATTGTTTATGGAAGCTATCACAAATGAATCCACTACCTAAGCTGTCTGACCCTTGTGATTTCAGACAGGTTGCTTTGACATTTCTAATGATGAAAGTATTGGGAATATTGATTAAGAGAGTGATAGCAGCTAAAACTGATAGTGTTGCATTTTACTTAAATTACTAATAGGTGAGTAGATAATGTCATAGCAACTTTACTCAGTTTTTATAGAAACATTTCAAACTGCAAAAACTCATGCAAGAATGTGTTTTTTCAGCTTTTAATACTATTCAGACACATTTATTGGCAGAAAGGCTGGTTAATATTTTTTTCAGATTTTTGGACAAATACAGTTAAATGACTCTTTCTCCAAAAGTCTTGTTTCTTTCACTACTTCTCCACAAGGTGTGTTTTATCTCTTCTTCTGTTTATTTTATAAACAAATGACTGTTGCAGTTGATATGAGGATCGGTATGTTGATGAATTAGTTATAGTTTTCTTCAGGCCAGTTAGAACAGTCACGGTCCACTAGTGGATGAGTTTGTGCAGTGGTGTAAAGACTCATACCTAAAGCTTAATACTAATTAAACTAAAGTGATGTTGCTTGATATTAGGCGAGAGAGTAAAGATATTTTATTTTATGCAAAATGTAAATAAAAACAGAATGCAATTATTTGCAAATCTCACAGACCCATATTTTATTCACAATAGCACATAGAACATGTCAGCTGTTGAAAATAAGATGTTAACATTTAATGTAAAATATTAACTCTTTTAGAATTTGATGTCAGCAACACATCTCAAAATGGTTGGGACAAGGCCATGTCTACTATTGTGTAGCATCTCTTCTTTTCACAAGTCTTTTAACATCTGGGAAGGGAGGAGACCAACTGCTGGGGTTTTGGGAGAAGAATATTGTCCTGTTCTTGTTAAAGTAGCATTCTAGCTGCTCAGCAGTCCTAGGTCTTTGCTGGATTTTTAATTTCATGATGCCCCAAATGTAGTCTGGGTCCAGTTCAGTACCTGGACTCTTTCTGCGAAGCCATGCTGTTGTGATGGATGCAGTATGTGGTTTAGCATTGTCTTGCAAGGCCTTGCCTGGAAGAGACATTGTCTGGATGGGAGCATGTGTTGTTCTAAAACCTCGGTAGGTGAGGACTGCAGGCAGAGCATCCTACCATGTGATTTTACATTGTTTGCATTAACTTACCCATAAAATATGTCATCTTGAAGGCAGCATATGTTGATCTAAAGTCTCTGTGCACTTTTCAGAAGAGTAAAATTACCTTTGCCAAGGGCACTGACAGAATTCCACATCATGACTGCTGATAATAGTCTAGATGGTCCTTTTTGTCTTTGGTCTGGAGCACACAGCATCCATTTCTTCCAAAAAACACCTGGAATGCTGATACATCTGACCACAACGTACATTTCCACTGTGTGATGGTCCAACCCAGATGCCTCCAAGCCCAGAGAAGTTGACTCTGCTTCTGAACATGATTAACATAAGGCTTCTTTATTGCACAGTAAAGTTTTAAGTAGCATTTACGGATGTAACTCTTTATTGTAGTGGTTGACAAAGGTTTGGCAAAGTAATCCTTTGCTCATGTGGTTATATCAGCTATTGATAAATTCTGGTTCTTGACGCAGTGCTGTCTGAGGGATTGGAGATCACAGATATTCACCTTAGGCTTGTGCTCTTGCCCTTTACGCACTGAAATTCCTTCCAAATCCTTGAATATTTAATAATATTAAGCACTGTAGAAAGAGAAATATGCAAACCCCTTCCAGTCTGTTTTTGAGAACATTTCAATCATTTTTCTCACACATTTGTTTTATAAACAGGAGAAACTTAGCCCATCTTTGCTCCTCAAAGACTCAGCCTTTTGTGAAAAATGATTTTGTACCAAATGTATCAAACTGAACACATAATTATTTAGTTGTTTACCTCATTACCAGCCTTAAATTGCCCCTGTACCAACATTTTTGGAATGAGCAGCAGGCCTGAAATGCAGGAATGGATGAAATTAAGTTGATCAGACAAAACATGAAATATTTTGTGTTCATAATCTTTGCAATAAAATAAACACCAAAGAAAATGTAAAAACTAATTATTGTTTTTTCCTTCTTCTCCATTTTACTTAGTGCCACTCCTTTTGCATTTTGGGTTGTATAACAAACAAAATTCCACTTCTAAGCATTTGATATTACTTAAAGTCCACAATCTTTACTTAAAAAATGAGAAATATTTAAGATAACTTAAATGGTTTGGATTATACAGGTACAAAAGTTATGTCTACTACAGAGGGCAAAAAAATGATACTACAGGTAAAAATATGCATTTATTACTGCTGAGAAAAATCATTTTTAACATAAATTTGTGATTAAAAAATGGTTACTGGTGTAACGCCATGTAGTCTTTCTTTAGAAAACAATTATATTACATTTAAATATGTTCTAATGAAAATAAAGCTGCAGTATAATAAAATAATAAAATAATAATTTATACCCTATGACCTTTCACCAGGAAATGTTTATAAATGTATATGCCCAGAGGAAAGTTTCATCAATCCAGACATACTGCAGATAACATGCTAAACATGCTGAACACGCTAAGCACGTTAAAAAATACCCTTTCCGTGTGATAGAATCTGTGAGCAGCAGTTCTTCCTTATGGCTGTGAAGATATTCTAACTAGCAGAGATTTCTGAATTAAATAAAGCTCTTAACCCTCCACTTCTTTTCCTGGACACGTGGCAATTGTGGCATCATTAACAATGTGTAAAGCTTTTACCAAATCTATGTTTCATAAATTGATACAATACGCAAGTTACTTCAAAGCAACAACAAGCAATGATGTGGTTTTCAATAATCTGCCAATGAGACATGAGTAAATCACTAACAATGCTGTGTGCCCTTAGCAAAAACAAGTATATGTCGAGTACATGTTATTAAGTATACTTAAGTATAATAAAAGTATTTCCCTAAGTGTACTTTTATTTAGCAAGTACACTACAAGTATACTTACTTGGGAACATTTTAAGTTCAAGTGCATAAAAAGTAAACTGGAAGGATACTCTATAATTTTATAATTTTACTCTAATTATAGAGAATCCTTCCAGTTTACTTTTTATGTACTTGAACTTAAAGTGTTACAATTTAGTCCCAAGTAAGTATACTTGTAGTGTACTTGCTAAATAAAAGTACACTTAGGGAAATACTTTTATTATACTTAAGTATACTTAATAACATGTACTCGACGTATACTTGTTTTTGCTAAGGGTGTGTGTATGTGTGTGTGTGTGTGTGTCTGTGACTGTTTATGTACGTGTGTGTGGGTGTCTGTGTGTGTGTGTGTTTTTGTGTGTGTGTGTGTATGTATATATGTGTGTGTGTTTTGTTGTGAGCTTCTGTGTATTTTGCATCAATATAACAGTTATATTTTGCCTTTTCCTGCTGTGTGAATTTAATTTCAAAACATTTCAAATGTTGTTCTTTGACATTATTTTGTCCAATGTTGGTTGTACAGTAAGTAAAATGCCTCTGAAAAGGAGAAAATAAAATTCTCTGGCTAAGTATTTGGTTGGCTTTGTATATATTTTTTTATATTCTCTTTCATGTCTTGGCCATTTTCTAAATAAAATATGTGTTTTCATAAATATAGTATTTAAAAAAATATGAAAAAGTTTTAAATAGTTTGTAGTGTTAAGTAAATGTTAAAGCATTATAGTGAAATAAATGTTAAGTAAAAATTTAAGGCCAGTTTTTAAATGCATGATTTCATAATGCACACAGCAGAGGGTTGCTCATGCTGTCTAAAAAACAATGAGAAGGAAAAATGCAGAACTGCGCCATCCACTGGTTTCATTTATATGTCACATATTTTACAGAGTTTAAAAATGATTTAAAATGGCAACTTCATCCTTGAGATGGTACAGTTGTTTTTTTCACAAGACATGGCCACAAATGATCATATTTAGGTCACAAGATTACAAATTGAGTTCACAATATAATATATTTTAATTATGAAATAATATTTTGATTTTTTTTATTTTGAAGTATATTAATTTATGGCCACAAAAAAAAAAAAAAAAAAAGTGTGGCTTCAATTTAACATTACAGTTTGTCATGTTTGTGATGTTTACATCATCTCAACATTTGTAACCTTAGTTTGGAGGTCTTTGCAACCTTGGCTTAGAAGGTTCAAGGTTTCCCAGCAGAACATTGCCAAGAACATTGCACTGCCTCAATGGCTGGCCTGATTTCATCCCCCAGTGGTGTCATCTCTTTGGCACACCTGGCCTTTCATACAATGTAAATTAAACTGTGATTCATTTGAGCAGGCCAACCTTCTAAAACTGCTCCATGGTGCAGTTCTGAGTCTGTAATGTAATGTAATGTAATCATATTTCTTTCATAGCCAACAGGACATGTATCAATGTATCGTATCAATGTATCAATGCATCATCTTTCAAGAACTGACTGTTTACTTGCTGCTTAATATATGCAGTCCCTTGAATGGTGACACTGTAATGAAATCAGTGTTATTCACTTCTCCATATGTTGCAATCTGTACATCAGTGGCATAGGTTTAAGTTCAGTTTTGGGGGACACACAGTGTCAGTCTGAGGGAGGGGTCCCCCTCAGGTAAACAGAACATCAGTCCCCCACTCAAATCTCCACCTGTGCTTGATATTATGAAACATTCTGAATAACATGTTGTAAGTGGTTCTATACAGAGTCTAGCTTTTAGTCCTTTGTGGGTAATTTCCCCACCATATATGTAGGCATGTGTCAAACCCCCCCCCAACATCCCTCACCTTCATAATATGTAAATTAGAAGAACACAGATTTGCTTCCTGGTCTTCTCGCTAAATGGTAGCCATTGCTTGCATTTGTTAAATTCCACCAGTAGCTCACCTGATTTCCTTTAATTAAGCATTGATAAGCTACAGAACCCACGCTATGGTCACTGTGCACTCTTGTTCCAGAAGTGAACAGCAAATGGTTAATATTATTGGTGGAACCAAAAACCCTTTTTACTGGATGTGATGGGATAATTACTGACATGGCAATTAGCACTGGATCAGTATTATTTTTGACTGACACAGGTTCCTGGTAGTAAATGCCTGACATGGCAGATTAGGATGAGATCCCAGCAACATATCTGTTTGATACACTCATACCAGCACCACACACACTACCATGAAGCCAGCATGTTAATATTACTGCTTTGCTGACAATGGACCACCACCCATATAATATCTGGAAACTGAGCAATGGCGAGTGGTAGAGTGGGCAGATAAACTGCAGCAGATGGAATACAACTTGTAATTGCGCGCGCAAACACACACACACACACACACACACACACACACACACACACACACACAGAACTATTACCAAAAACTAGAATGAGTGACTCTTATCTCAGTTTCAATTTCATTGTGATATATTCTCAAGAACTTGTGCAATGGAGCTAATGAAATCATGCCTGTCATTGCTATGCATTATGCTTGTCTATCAGGTTAGCAGATCTTTATCTTTCTGTATTTGAAGTCAGTTTTTCTTTGCTACACTCTATTAGTTTTAAAGCAGATTTCGTGATATCTCAGATTATTTACATTTAGCATCTCACCTGAAGATTTCAGAATGAATCACTTTAATTACCAGCTGGATTGAGTGTTGATTGTTGTGGTAACAGGTTCATTCATCAGGCTGTCAGACTCCTTTACACACACAGTCTAATTCTTATTGACTAAATATCACTGCACTTTTGCACAGCACTGTATACTGTCCACTATCATTGCAGTATTTGCACTTTGCATAACTGCACCAACTGACTGACCAACATCACATTTGTGTTGTCCTGTAATGTGTCTCAGTCTAGTCAGAGGGCCTGTATTATAGTATAGATCTTGTACCATTGCATGTTTATTGCATGTGTTCTGTGCTGCACCTGGTCCTGCAGGAACATTGTTTCGTTTCATTATGTACTGTAATGTATATAACTGAAATGTCAATAAAAACCTTTTGACTTGAAAATTTTAATTGAAAAAAGCAAGACTGAAAAAAACAGCAGTTGAAAATACATATTTTTGCATTCATTCATGACATCACTCTTAAAGTGCATAATGTGTTATAAGTTGTTCTATATAGAAACTTTTTGAAAAGGATTCTCTATAACATCAAAAGGGTTCTGCTATTCTTTCATCTAGTTGTCACTTCTGTTTTCTGTATCTACAGTGAATGATGCATTCCAGCCCATGCTTCAAACTTTCACCAGCTATACCATTCTGTGATTTTCCACAACATGTTCAGTCTTGCTTTGTTCCGTTAAAACCTGTCACTACATAACTCCACATGACTACAACAATCAACACTCAATCTAGTTGTAAATGAAGTGATTCATTCTGAAATCCCCAGCTGAGATGCTAAATATAAATAATCTATCTCTTCATCTATAATCTGCTTAAATACTGGCAGATAAAGATCTTGGAACTTGATAGACAAGCATAATGCACAGCACTGAAAGGTATGATTTCATTAGCTCCATTACACACATTCTTCATAATAGCCCTCACTGAAAATGAAAGTGAGAAAACCATCACTAGTTATAGTATTTGGCCATGTTTCTTTTAAATCAGACACACTGTTTACTATACTTCACTCGTTAGGATGGTGGTCCAGTGGTGAACAAATGGTTAGTACAAGTTGAAGGACAGTGAACATCAGTCAAGGTCAAGGCAGCAGTTTATTTTCACTTTCTTCTTTTTATTTGGGAGGTGCAATAAAATTCAAGGGTGACTTTTTTCTGACCACAGGACTACTATTGTACAGACATTATTTGGGTGGTGGTCCAATGACATTAATATGGTGGTTTCATGGTAGTGTGTGTGGTGCTAGAATGAGTGCATCAGACAAACCTGTTGCTGGGGTTTCGTCCTAATCTGCCATGTCAGACATGTGCTACCAGGAACCTGTGTCAGTAAATATTCTGAAGAATTTTATTCGCTTCAAACCAAAGAATAATCTGATCCAGTGCTAATTGCCATGCCAGTAATTATCCCATCACATCCTGTAAAAACATTTTTATAGGTAATTGTCTTGGCTCTGCCAATAATATTAACCATTTGCTGTTATGTCCTGGAATAAGAGTGTACAGTGACCATACAGTGGGTTCTGTAGCTTGTCAAGGCTTCATAATATGAAATCAGATGAGATGCTGGTGGAATAAACCAAATCCATGCAATGGCTACACTTTAGCGAAAAAATCAGGAAGCAAATCTGTGTTCTTCTAATCTACATATTATTAGAAACCTCTTTTTCATATGTGCATAAGACAAGTCAGTGGAGTTCAGGCCTGCTGTCCTGCTCCTACATTCTTGGCTTTACACACATACTTTATGACATTGGAGGTCAGGACTAGCTGACTTTAAAACTATAGATTACACTTTAGAGGTCTTGCGCATAACCTTCAGTGACAACAGTACCTGATTAACAAGGCTCCAAAGCTCTCTGTTTAGTCTTACAGGCCATCAGCTCACGTCCAAAAGGACTTATGTCATTTCAAACCAATCGCGACCTTTCTTTATTTTCCAACCAATTACATCATTACACGGTTCCAAACCTGTATGTCTTTGCCTTTCTAAAGCATATATACTTTGCTGTTTCAAACAATAAACTGGGAAAACCATCTTGAGAACAGACTTTGTCTCTGTTGTCATTTGAACTCCCCCAGCGCGCTGCAGGCCAAGAGAGGATGGAGCAATCATACATTCTACTGTAGTGTATGGCTCAGTATTTCAGAGATCGAACCCTAGAACCAACAAACGGTTCTAACACATATTGTGAAGATGAGGAGGTGGAGATGTTGGGCATGCCACTCATACTACAGCAGCTTAAAATACATTCTTTACTCTAAAGGACTATAATAAGCTAAGTAATTGCCTAAAGACTTTAATATATGGGGTTGTATTACATAAAGGAAACTATAGTTTTATTACTGCCTATACCTTTATTTGGATTTGTTTATCTAGGGATGCATGTAATTAAACATTATATACATCTTCTCAGTGATAAAACTATTAAATCCAGACAGCAATACAATTAATGCAGGATGAAAAAATAAATAAATAAATAAATACATTTAAGGTTGGCGCTGTGTAAGCGGCTGCCCTGCCAGCAGTGCTGGGACCTGAATTTCCTGCAAGGGATTAATAAAGTATCTATCTATCTATGAGTTCTTAGCATGGACGTTTCTACATAAGGGGCAGGTTTTTTAAATGTATTTTATTGAAATATTATTTTCTAACATTGTTGTGTATTTGATTTATGAAATTAGAAGTAGTTCCCAATACATTTGAAATATTCCTGTACGTGTTGCGTAAGGTCAGTACTTTCAGCAGTCTTCATTAAGTTAATGAGTATGCGGCCTGTCAGTGTCTCTTTATGCAAGTGAGCAGTTGAAAACACTGTGCGCATGTGCAATACACTTACAATATTGAGCTCTGGGGCACACTTATGCTGGCCCCATGCTCAGAGCAGTCAATAAAAATGGAAAGATTTGCATATGCCAGCTTATGTGAATATCGTTTACGGTTTCAGCGTTGCTACGCAGCTCGCCACTCAAAACCATCACAGTAACTGTTAGTTGCTAACTGCTAGAGAATATAATGAATCACGTCGACAATTTAATCAAAGTTAACAGTTAGATAACACACAGACAGTCATCTTACCTCACTAAAAGGTTTATTTCCTTTATTCATGACTGGAATGGATTGCATTTAAGTTCCTTTGGTCACAATGACCAAAGTAAAGGCAACGGAATACCACCAGTAAGAAGTGTGCCTGCTCCTGACAGAAGATGCATCTCACGGCAGGGGTGCCAAATTCAGCACAACAACAGATTATGCTTTTTGGAATTTCATTGATGAGGTGCATTGTAGTTAAATTAATTGAGGAAGTAGGGTTGCATGTAGTTTCATTGATGAGTGGGATGCTGCCCCTACAGAACTTATTGCGCCCCACTTGGCCTCTATTATAGAGATGCCACTGGTTCTTAGTTTTGTAATTTCTACAAAATGTTCTCCCAAGTGCTATATACAGGACTAAATAGGGATTAAATACAGCAAATAATATCAGGGTTTTCTTTATTTCAAGGTGATGTGTCTATAACCTCCAGGGTGTCCAGTGTGATTTTAATTTGAATATTTACACAATGCATGAACTATTTACACATTTATGTGATTTAGATAATATTTTTTCATTTTACTGATGAATAATCATTAAATTCCTAGAAATCCAAGTTCTCATAACTAGTGAACTAATGAACTCAGTGCTCTTGTTTTAGGGAGTTCCCATGCATGGATCTTGTTACCAAGTATGTATTTATGGCCTAACTATGGACAACTTGTATTAGCTCCTATTAACGTCTGGTATTTCTGGTATATAACCTGTTGTAAAATCTGTTAAGCCCTGGAGAAGGTTTGGACCCTGGCCATTTTCTTTTATGCATATCAATGAACACTTCTTTGGAGTGGATTTGTGACACTTCCTGTTTTATTCTAATTTGGGGTTTATTAAATAATTGTAATGACTCCATGCAGTGCTAAAATGATCAGACAAACACTAATGTTCTGGTACTTTAATTCTAGAATTTTCTCGATGGAGGAGGGAAGAAAACACAGACAAGGCTGTTTTAGATGGAACAAAATAATCACAGAGGAGCTCCGGTAAATAAGGTATTTACACTCATGTACATTTAATCTTAATACTTTTTACATACTACTGTATATCCTGATAAGACAACAGTGAGTTTTTCAGATTTTTTGATAAATTGAATATCTGTTCAAAAGCTGTATTTATAAAAATGTCAACATATTTTACAAAAGTTAAATTTAATGAAGAGGTAACTTCACCCACAAACAAATATAGCAGTTTATGTCCTGTATACTCATGCTGGAATATTTCCTTTCTAGTAATGACAAGAGTCTCACAAATATTGCATGTATCATGATACTTCACTTGGTAATGCAGTCCTGAGGCTCATTCTTTATCATTTTCTCACAATCAGCATTTCTGCCCAAAAGCTATTTATAGAACGCATTAATGCATTACACTGTTCATTGCTAACTCTCTTCTGAAGAAAACGGTAAAAGACATCTTAATATATTGTTAATGGATTTATGCTAGATTTTATACTACTGTTTTCTTGATTAATGCTTTAGTGCTAACCTAGTCCAAAAGGTAAATATTTGGCTTTACAAATATGTAAACTTATGAAGTATATGAAGGGATGTCTTCATAACATCTCATTTCTACATGTATAATTATTTTATTGGGGGAAAAAATCAAATAAAGAAAATATCTGTAAGAAAATCATTAATCAACTTGTAAATATTTATTGTGATATCTATTATTTAAAAAAAACAGGAGTGCATTTCATTAATACCTGCTGTCACTTAATTGTACAACGTATCTAACTCGGGTATCAGGAACTTAATTAATGTATTTCCCGCTCTACATGTGGGTGTGAGTGAATTTGAGAAAACCACAACACTGTTTCCAGACATAGCAGATGAAGGTGTGTCACTGTAGTTAAAACACACACACACACACACACACACTGTGACGTTAAGGACTGGTGTTTAATTTTGATGGGAACTTTTTGACTGAATATGTTTACATTGTGTTTAATATGAGGAAGGGAAACAGCCTATGGGGCACACTTGACGGATGTAAATAAAAGAATAAAACAACTAAACTTTCATTCCAAACACAATGTTTATATGCACTGTGGGTAAAATAAATTTTGCCCGGGTGCTAGCACTGTACAGTACTCATTCACTTTTCCAGGAGAAAGGACCAGATTTGTTTCTTTTCATGTTTCAATAGTTCATACATGTAAAAGTCTGGAATCATCCATCCATCCATTATCACACCCGCTTAATCCTTATCAGGGTCACGGTTAGTCCCCTACCCTCTTATTGGGCGCAGCGTAGGGCATTACAATATTCAACCAAGCCCAGGACAGGGCGCCAATCCATCGCTGGGTGCACACACACACACACACACACGGCCAATTTAGAGTATTCAATCCACTTGATCTCCATGTTTTTGGACTGTGGGAGGAAAGCGTAGAGCGCTGAGAGGCGAATATGCTAACCACTAAGCCACCATGCCACCCAGTCTGGAATCAGTATGTCATGTCATGTCACACGCCGTCATCGCTTCGCGATGGTAGGCTGCACAGAAGAGTCACTTCTCTTCAATGCCATCTGTCTCTGGTTGCTTGTAGCAGGCTAGCATCTGATAATCCAGTCCATGTCTTGATGTTATCCATCCAGGTTATTCTTGGTCTTCCACGAATCAGTATTACTTCAAATAAATTAAGTAAAACAGCCAGACACCATTTCTACATTGCTCATAAACACTGAAGCTCCAGTCACTTAAAACTATACAATAAACATGTTACAGGTTACACTGACAGTTCCTGTTATGCTTAATCTTGAATTTTCTATCACATTAAAACATCCACAATCAAATGTGGAGAGTGATTCTGCACAACACTTGCTGTCTAAAAAGGCTACAGCAGCATCCAGCTACATGCTCAAGTTTGATTTATTTTTATAATTCACAGTCAGTTATACTGTGTGCTAAAACATACATGCCATGCAGTGGCATGCAAAAGTTTGGAAAACCCCTGTTAAAATGCCAAGTTTTTGTGATTTAAGAAATTAGACCAAAATTAATCACTTCAGAAACATTTTCCATCTTTAATGTGACCCATAATCAGTACAATTCTATTGAAAAACAGACTAAAATCTTATAAAGGGGAAAAATAAAAAACAAATAATGTGGCTGCATAAATATGGACACCCTCTTGTAACATGTTAAATAATAGATAATACACAGCTGCCATTATTTAAAGTGATTCTGATTAACCCCAAATAACATTCAGTTGTTCTAGTAGGATTTTCCTGATATTTCATCAGTTGCAGCTTACAGCAAAAACCACAAAGAGCTTATAAAGCATCAATGAGATCTCACTATTGAAAAGCTTCAATCAAGAGAAGGGCACCAAACATTCCCAATGGCATTAGATATGGATGCCACACAACTCCAAGAATATTTAAGACACACTAAAGATGGTCATGAAAAAATGTATTCAATTTGGCACAACACTGACTTTACTAAGAATTGGATTTCCCTCCAAAACTGATGAAAATACAAAAAAGAAAACTGGTACAGGAGGTTGCCAAAAGGCCTACAGCAACATTCAAAGAGTCACAGGAATTTCTGGCAAGTACTGCTTATGTAGTACATGTGACAACAATCTCATATATTCTTCTTATGTCTGGGCTGTGGGGTGGGGTTGGAAGAAGGAAGCATTTTCATATAAAGAAAAACATTCAAGTTCAGCTGTAATAGCTCAGCATTCAACATGATTATCCCTCAGCAGTGCATTCTGAAACTGGACAGACTGGGGCTGAAAACCTCACTGTCCAACTGGCTGTTAAGATTTCCTGAAAGGGAGACCACAGGCAGTTCAAGTTGGCAGTAATACAACCAACACAATCACACTGAACACTGTGTGGATGTGTGCTGAGCCCTCTTCTGTTCACACTACTGACTCATGACTGCACACCTGTCATGAAGCAACAACTCTGCATCACTACCCAGAAAGGCTTACAAGCACCTCTACTTCCTCCACAATCTAAGAAGAGCTAGTGCCACAACCCCTGTCAAGTGCACTTTCTACAGAGGAGCCATCGAGAGCATCCTGACCAGCTGCATCACTGTGTGGTATGGCAACTGCACTGCATCCTGCCGCAAGACCCTCCATCACATTGTAAGAGCAGCTGAGAAGATCGTCGGCACCTCTCTTCCCTCTCTCCAGGACATTTACAAAACCTGCCTCACTCGAAAAGTCTTCTGTATGGCCAATGATCCCACTTATCCTCTTCACAGTTTCTTCAGCCTCCTGCCATCAGGGAGGAGACTGCGGAGCCTCCGGGTTAAAACCAGCAAGCTGACGGACAGCTGCTTAACCCTCTGACTACTCTGCCTCCCCTCCTCCTTTAGCCTCCTGCTCACACAATTCTGGATTTCAATACCTTCTACAATGTTTACAATATTGTTCAAAATGTACATCTCACAATTATATTTGCACTAACCAACATATATACTACAGATTCAGTTTGCATTGTCTACAATGTTTAACATTATTTGCACTTGCCAAACCCACAGACAACAAACTCAGCCTGCAAATGTTTACAATTAAATGTTTAAATTGTTAAATGTTACGTTTACAATTTGCACTAGCCATACCTACAGTCGTCAGTCTGTCAATTTATAGGTCTGTCACTTTATCAGGGACCTTTATATCTATATTTATTGATAAACCAACACTACATCATCAAAAAAGCACCATACCCACAGTGAAGCATGGTGGAGGCAGCATTAAGCTTTGCACTGTTTTTCTGCATCTGGAACTGGGGCTTTAGTCAAAGTTAAGGAAATTATGAACAGTTCCAACATCAGTCAGACCTCTGCTAGAAAAGAATTTCACTTTTCAGCACAACAATGACTTAAAGTATACCTCCACATTGACAAAAGAATGTCTTCACCAGAAGATCAAAGTTTTGGAATGGCACAGAGTTCAGACCTGAATCCAACTGAAAATCTGTGTGTTGACCTGAAGATGGCTGTACATAGAAGAAGCCCTCACAGTCTGACAGATTTAAACTGCTTTTGCAAGGAAGAATGGGCAAAGGCTGCCAAGTCAAAATGTGATGATGCTGATGGACTCCTACCCAAAATGTCTGAAAAAGCCATAAGTTCAGAAGGCACTTCAACAAAGTATTAGTTTAAAGGTGTCCATATTTATGCAACCACATTATTTTAGTTCTTTATTTTTCCAGCTTAAACATTTTCACCTTATTTATCAACACCCCTCATGTTTATGCAAATCTTTAATTATATTTTAATGGGACAATACTATAGCCCAAATTGAACCCAATTGTGTCAGTACTTTGTGACCACAATTGTTATCTTGCACTGCCTTAAATCTCTTGGGCATGGAATGCACCAGAGCTGCACAGGTTGCTACCGGAATCGTCTTCCACTCTTCTGTGATGACATCACATAGTTGGTGGATGTTAGACACCTTGAGCTCCTCACCTTCCACTTGAGGATACCCCACATGTGCCCAAATGGATTTAGGTCACCATCACCTTTTACCTTCAGCTTCCTCAGCAAGGCAGCTGTCATCTTGTTGGAAAACTGCCATGCTGCCCATTTTCCGAAGGGAGGGGCTCATGCTCTGCTTCAGAATGTGACAGTACATGTTAGAATTCATGTTTCCTTCAAGACACAATTATCCTGGTACATCTCACCAGGCTGTTGCCACACATGTTGGACAACATCTGAGCCAAACAAGTTTATCTTTGTCTCGTCAGGCCACAGGACATAGTTTCAGTCATCTATGCTCTTGGATTGCAGGTTCAGAAGAGGTTTTCTTCTGGGATGATGACCATGCAGACCGAGCAGTGTTGCCAAGTCCGCTTATTATAAGCGACTTTGGGCTTGTTTTTTTCTAAAGTCGCTTGCAAATCTTGTGAGTCGTGGGTTGCGTTTTTTTGGGCTTGTTTTTGAACATGAAGTTGCTTATTTGGGCTTGTCTTTCTTTCCGAGTGAAACTCTTTGATTATCTCCCAGCATCCCATAAGAAACCAAAAGACGAGTGATAGGTCGTTTGTCCCTTCCAAGCCCCTGTTTTCTGTTTATCGCTCCTGCCCAAGTTGACCAGCCACACACCCCCAAACTCACACACAGCAGGCAGGCAGCCAGGCACAGCCCAGAGTGACGAGGCAGCATAAGAATGAGCTCGAGCAAGTGGGGAAAATATGCAAAAAAATATAATAAAGAGTGGGAAAAAGAGAGTGCACTGAAAGAATGCCTCCGACCTCAGATGGGAGATGCAAAATGCACTTTTCTTTTGGTCAGAGCTTAAAAGATTGTTATTCAAAAAATTTAAGTTTTTAAAATAATTTATTAAATAATTTAAGTTATTCAAAAATTTTTATATTAAAAGTGTTTAGCATAATGTTTGTGTTGTTTATGTATAATGTCATAATAAATGTTTACCTTTATACTGTTTAAAAGTGGCCTCTGTTTTACAGAATGTGTTGGGTTGCCAGTTGGGCTTATTTTGGGCTTGTTTTCATAGAGCTGGTTGCTTGTTTCTATCGCGAGATCTGGCAACACTGAGACCGAGTTGATGCAGTATGCAGCCTGTTGTCTGAGCACTGACAGGGTGACCTCCCACTTCTTCAACCTCTGCAGCAATGCTGGCAGCACTCATGCATCACTTTAGACTGAATGCTCTAAGTTATGAAGTTTCTAGTGTTGTCCCATGAAAAGATATAATCAAAAAATTTGCAGAAATGTGATGGGTGTACTCACTACTGCGAGATACTGTATGTACACATACATACATATATACAGTATATATATATAAGTTCAAATGAATAGTTTCAAATGAATTTGAATCTTCAAAGTCACTGCTAAGCAAAAGGGTTTTTATTCGTTTGTGAAATTCATTCCAAATCAAAATAGTTTTGAACATAACCAGCAGATGCCGCAATTCTGCAGTGCACCACCTTCTCTCTGCTTTACTTTCCTGCTTCTGCCATTTGAAAACCATTTCAAAAATGAGTTCATACTTTAGTTAGTTTCAGGGAGAACATGCTGTATAGTTATTAACACTTCTTATCTTAAGCACTACATAATGTCCACTAGTTAGTAATGACTCAAAATAGTCACACTAATCAGGTGTGATGATGTTATTGTACACAGATGGCCACGAAAGGGCGCTGCAGGACTGGTGACGTTTCACTGCACCGCAGCCTATACAGTGGAGGACGGGAAGTGACAAAACAATACATAAATCCACTCATTTATATAAAAAACGGAAATAAATAACAAATATATGGCATAATAGTGGAGATTTAAAAATGTGGAACGCAAATTCCTTAATGAATGAATAAATAAATAAATATTGAACACAAATTCGTATAGAACATACACTCTACATTCATTAATTTAAGAATTTCTATATTTATTAAATTATTCATAAATGATATATTATATGTAAAACATTCATAATAATATATTATATGTAAAACATGAGTAATCATGTGGTAAATGTATTATTGCCTGTTCTTGTAGCAGGTTCAACAGAAATATACTGTTTGCTATAATATATGAATGACCAGTTCAACTTTACAGAGTATTAATATAAAACAGTGACTTTTTAAAACTAGATTTACTTCATATGTGTGCAGTGATACAGAATTGCACTATTAATTAATTATACACAGCTGCCAGCCAATGAGGAAAGAGTATTTAATGACTCTGAGGCAGAAGTATGTTAATTCAATTATCATAAATATTAGTCTGTTATATAAACCTTTATAAGGAGCTTTTATAGTCAATTGTTACAACATTCAATTCACAATTTACAGTGAATCTACAAAGGAATTCTGTGAGCCTACATTGGTCCTCCAGTGCAACCTCAGTCTGTTCATCATATATTGGCCAGCTGATTTTGTCCAGAATCATCATCAGATTCAGTTAACAAGTAAATTTTGCAAACAAACAACCTACTTTGACTGTCTGTTTTCAGTCTGTTTTGTGCTTCTAAGGGTAACTTTCAAAGTCTGACTTACCTGGTGCTGGAGCTGGGACTTTCAAGGGCTCCCTCATGTATAATCTTACCATTAACACTAACGTCAGATTTATTAATTAAACTAGCCATGGACCTTATATCCTCCTAATTATTATGGAAACGACTAACGGACTGGTGCAAAATCAATAACCCGTCTGTGAACGCTGATCAAACTAATCAGATGGTTGTTGACTTTGGTAGACCACAGAGAGATCACTCCCCACTGATGATTGATGGCTCCCCCGTGGAGATTGTCAGGAGCACCAAATTTGTTAGTGTTCAGCTAACGAAGAACTTCACCTGGTCCCTAAACACCAATAAGTAAGAAAGCCCAACAGCGTCTCTACTTTCTGAGAAGACTAAGGAAAGCTCACCTGCCACCTCCCATCCTCACCTACTTCTACAAAGGAACCATCCTGAGCAGCTGCATTACTAGAGTCTATCCTTCAGCAGCTGCATTACTGTTTGGTTTGGGAATTGCACTGCAACTGACCGCAAGACAACAAGCGCTTCATCTGGAAAGCTCTCAGCATTGTGGAGGATCCATCACTTGTTCTCTTCACCCAGCTGCCTTTTAGTAGAAAATACCACAGCATTCTGTCCTCATTGCCAAACAGTTTCATCCCTCAGGCTGTCAAGACTCCTTAAAGCACACAGTCTGACTGACTCTCAAGGACTAAATTCCTCTGCACATTTGCACATCCCTGTATACTGTCCCACTCATTGCAATATTTGCACATTCTGCACATTTGCACTTAACTTGATTACTTGCTAATAATAGTAATGAGGTGCCAGAACCTAACTGTATTTATCTATTTAATACATGCTTGTGAAAACAACATGTCGAACACACAACGACTCTTAATTCAACAAAAGGGGTACATGAGAAAGTTTATAATTTATTTTATTTTTCTTTGAAATTTTATTTGGTTTCGTACATAATTTATCTATTTATGTCAATCCAAGACCGTGGAGTAATGATAATAATCGTTCATTAGTTCAATTCACGTTTACACGTCTTACACGTTTATAA
>BRDA01035845.1:0-19819 GCA_036984385.1 Crenuchus spilurus | reverse complement strand
TTTTTTTTTTTTTTTTTTTTTTTGATGGTAGAAAAGTATTGTGGCGGCTCTTGGGGGTGTCGGCCAATCAGATGGCTGCGTGTCGTACGGTATTTGCATAAAGTTCTCTTGTGTGTTTATGGGATCTATTTTGTAATTATTTGGAGTCTTTAAGAGGGGATTTTTGTATGTGTAATGATTGTTAGTTGTAGTCTAGTCTCTATGAGTTATTTTAGTGTGTTTTAGTTAAGTTACTGTTAATGTGTGTTTTAGTCCATTTAATTAGTCTGGTCGAACTTTCGTGTTATAAAGCACTGAGCGTTTGCTACTGCACTTTCCTTTATACTAAAAGAGCAGTAAAAGAGCATTCAGAAAGCAAATGTCTCATCCTTTTTCTTTACTCTTTTCCCCGACGCTGCAGTATGTAGCGAATATTAAAAAGATGTTGAAAACTTAAATAAACCATGTTAAACATAAATCATGTTCTTCTTGAGTGATTTACAAATTCAACTGAAGTACGGAACATCTCACCAGAAGACACAAAAACGACCGCCCATTCGTATTGACAGCCACTAGGAAGTGTACTGCACATGTGCAGAATTGATTTGGGATCACGGCATTGGAAGCATGCGAAATTTGAATGATTCTAGGCCAGACTAGGGTGTTTGGCGCGTTTTTTTGGGTAAAAAAAAAAAAAAAGGGTCGGGTGCTTTTTAGAGGGTCGGGCGGGGATGATCACCAATTCTTTTTTTTTTTACTTGGCCTTATGTTAAAATGTCATTATGTCATAAAAATTGTCAGAAATGTTTTCGTTTATCTTTCTTTCAGATATACAAGGTTTTCAGCAATGTCATCATTAGCAGTTATAATAGTGGTTCCCAAATTTAGTTCTAGGGACCCTATGCATATTTTTGTATTTTTTGTATTCTAACACTACTTAAATGAGGAGTTATTTAGTTAAAGGTTAAAGGAAAACACAAATGTGCACTTTCAAAGTTTAATGAATGGTAACATTTTTTGGCGATGTAATAAAAATAAATAAATAAATAAGTGTGTGTGTGTGTGTGTGTGTGTGTGAATAATACTCAACATCAGTGAAAACATACCAGCAGAAGCATCATACCTGCACACTGTCCAGAACCATGCCTGCCATGACCATTCCCATCCCGGCCAGCAGGTAAGGGAAGAGCACCTGCAGGCAGATGGCAGTGGAAGACTCCTCCTCAGTCTTGGTCTGCAGGGTCTTTTTCTTTTCCTCCACAGGTTTCTTGGGTGGTGCAATGGGAGAAGGTAGCAGAACTTCATCTTGTCCATTTAAACTGCTGCTCCGCTCATTGGCACTGCCTTTGCCTTTGCCCTTTTTGGACTTCTTGCGACTTCCTCCCTTCCTCTGGCGGACCTCATCTGCCGGCATGGTGGAACTTCTGGCAAAACAATAACAAAGTTAGCATGGAAATCACTTTGAATTGCAAAGAGTACCAGGGACTACAAATGTGGGTTTCCTACAGAAGCTGACATCAGACAGAAACAATAGTGTTCTCAATAAACTTCATAATCCACTAAGAAGAAAAGAGCTTCAGTTATCTGTAATGTTAGCTTATTAAGAATTAGGAATAATTCTGCCATAGAGTAGAGTACAGTAATGGGATGCTGAGGGGAGGGTCTTATGAAATGAGTGACATGAAATCAATATAAATACAGAGAGGATTTTTTCCCAGTTTTACAAAACACTTGTGCTGATGGCACTGCCAAGATGGCATCTTTAATGATGTTCTGCATATTTTATGCTGCATTTGTATTAGTAAGGAAACATTACCTAATGCACCTTGAAGCAGCCACATGTTTACCTGCCATCCTCAGGATAAAACACTACACAGGAAAAAGGAAATTTAAACTGTCTGCTATTAAAACTTTTTTCTCCTACTCCGAGCTTGTCTGATCATTTTAGTTCTGTCCAGATACAAATCTCCGATTTTCCAGACAGATATTGTCAAACGTTGGAAAATAAAAAGATTTCTGATCACTGCTACTAGCCATATTTAGCCTCTTAGCACCAACCTTTGAGTCACAAAACACAAATATAAATGCTTTTGAATAGTCAGTCAATTATCTACTTGGTCTTTATGGACTTCTACTAGGTGTCCACACCTGAGAGTTTTACGTGAAGAAAAAATAAATGGATGAGAAAAGCGAGGCTTATTAAAGAGGTGAATATAATCACGGCTACAGGTCACTGTACCACTGTGGGTTCCATAAAGATCTGATGGTAAACAATGCTACACTAATAACTGTAAATGACTGTTTACATTAAAACTGAAAATGTAATATGACACTCTTAAATAGACAAGTTTTAAGAATAATAGTGAAAATAAATAAATAATGTGTATAAAATTAATAAAAGTAAATGTGATTGTATTATCATGTGACAGACAACCAGGTTTGTTAAAAAGAATCCTGTAGTCATTTTAACCTCCTCACTCCAAAGACTGAAAACTTTAAAAATGTGTTTTGGAACAATGCCTGTTCATTTCAGCCTTTTACATGGCATAATAAATAAATAAATACAAATACAAATAATAAATAATAATAAAAATAATATTAAATAATTTTTTTAATAATTACCTAAATGAGTAATTATTAGTAAATTACTTAATCAGTAATAATAACAATTCATAATAAAAAATAAGCAATAATAAAGTATTACAATAAAATTATTAATAATAAACAACAAGAAATTCATCATAATAAATGTAATAAATAAATAAGAATTTACTTGTGGAATTATTTATTCAATATCCAGTATACTGGACATTTGGAATTGTGAACATGAAATATTTTTGAAGATTTTGAAAAAGTGAATATATTTATTATTATAATTTACCATTATTGTTTATTCTTTGCATACATTGTGCAATTCTGGATTTCACAAATTCTCTTACTCAAAAACAAACATTCCCTAACTTAAAGACAAAAATCCAACAAATCTAACATTATTCTTTCATAGCAACATTAAGTACATTAACAGCAAATGTCCAGATAGCTTCCCAAGCATTTTCATTCTAAAAACTTTGCTTCTAGATGTTTTCAAGAAGTTAAAAAAATCTCAATGTCTGAAATAACACATAACAGTGGGTGAGACAATGTAACTTATTGTTATAAAACCCATTAAAATGGCCCAGTATACTGGTTTCAGGATATATCACTGAAGTGTAAAATGTAAATAGTAAATCTAAATATGTTATTCAGTAAATCTTTTCTTTATTCAAACAATTAATCAGTATTTCTCCAAAAGGTCCTATGACACATCCATTTCCAATAGTGAAAGTGGAGTAAAGAGAGCACACTGTAACAGCTCACTCTGTACCTGAAGGAGGCAGTAACCTGCCTGTTTGCCTCCAGCATCACTGACGCTTTGGGCTGCTGTCTCTCTGTTATTGTAAAGGCCTTAAATGAATAGTCTCCTCTAAGAAAAAGTCAGTACAAGCAACAAGTCAGTGCAACAGAGGACTTCATTTCACAAGTTCTTTATAAATACCGGTACATGTGTTAGGGATTATACTTCATATTTAAGATGTGCACCATATGCAGATTTTACAGACTACAAAAAGACGAGTACAGCATGTTGTGGACCAGCAAATCGTATGAAAGCTCAGACAAGACAACAGTGAGCTGGATCATTCAGTACCTATATAACATGACATGACTACAATCATCCAGTTTCTGCATCGGCATGTAAACATACACACCGCCTACCGTTTCTGTTTACACACTCGTCTGAATCTGCAATGAGACGTTTGCATGAGTCTGGTGGAAGTCACAGACGAAGTCACAATCAGGTGATCATCCAAAATCAGTGTAAATCACAGAGAAATGACCCGCAGGACAGGCTTTTAGCAGCAGCTTCCGTGCACCTACATAGACCGCTACGTGTACTGCAAAGAAAACCTGTTTTATAATACTTTCGAGGGTGTATTTACCAATGCAGTGCACAATACCGCTGTGAAAAATATCCAAGAAGCATTTCTGTGTATTAGTTTCCGTTTTTTCTACAGCGATGTCTGCTTTTTGTGCACTTTTCTTTTGACAGCGCGCTACCCGAGTGTACGCATGCGCAGTGTGATCTACTACTGTCGTCAGCACGTCCTGTCCACATGGACTCGTGTATAGACGATTATTAAATCTGTACCTCGAGTAAATCTTTAACTAAACTCAAATGGATTTGTCTATTTTAGCATACTGTTGAGACTTTCATTGAAATGTCACAGTATAAATCATATTTGAGAAGTATTACTACTTTCATGTAAGTAAATGTCAAAAACCAAGTCAAATTACAGACTCTAAGTGAGATTTTTATTCGTATAACTTCTTATTCAATTACCTCAGCCTGCAAAATATGTTTTGGGCACATTTAGAGGTAGTTTAGTCAGTTAAGAGCATGCACTTAACGGTATACTACACCATGTATCTCAAGCCAGGCCATTTTGAAAATAGTAGAATATTTATATCAAGATTTTTATGACAAGCTCTTGTATGAACTTCACATTGAAATGCTGGAAAGTTGAGGTTGCAATGAATTCACCACACTGCACTCCATGCAAAGGCCACGCTCGAGCTCCTTACCTATCCAGCTGTCTCAGGCTTGAATACCGACTCGAGTGTGTGGCATAAATCTTAGTAGGTGCCCAGAATAACTCATCTGAGTGTACAGGAGTGAGGGAGAGGAGAAGAAGGGATGGGCGGGAGTTGGGGTCTTAAATTTCATCCCACTGGCAGATTGTCAGAACACCCCAACCTGCCTGACCCGATCAGTCTCCAGGAGAACGGTGTCGACAGCAGCACTTGTTTCATGTGTTCATAAAAGCATGTTACTTTGGCCGTGTCTACTAGTGCATCTCCAAAAATTAGTGAAAAATCATGTGTTCATAATTTTCTTTTAAAAAGATCATATTTTATATTAATTACTTGTAAAGTAAGTCTTTTTATGTTTATATTATTTTAATAGTAATTTACTCCAAATGAAATTCTAATAATTTGAGCATTTCTTAACTCCAAACTGATCAAGCAGCCAAACCAAAGACTTGAAACTCCACTTTTCATGTAATAAATATCAAATATGATAGCTGTAGGATTGTGGTCTTGTTTAGGTTCTCTTTAAAGTTTTCTGTGACTCAGTCAAACTTCTCAGTTGTAAGCTTTTCTCCACCATATCAAATATCAACATTATCTGTAATTCCCAGGGGCTCCGCTAGATGGCAGTACTACACAACAGGATGTCTTAATAAAAAGTCAAAGAAGTGGTAAATGTTTGAATGGCTCCTGATTAAGAAGTTTACATATATGTCAGTTGGCCAAAACCTGTTTAGAGTAGAAGTTTTGGTTCCAGTTAATAACTGGGACAAACACAATGGTCGTCTCTGAAACTTTAAGGTGGATGTCTTGATCTCTTGCTGCCTAAGTAGGCGGCTTTAAAAGGCAGCTTTGAGGTAAGTGCATTTGTTTCAAACCCAAGTTATAAACACATTCAGTATGTATAATTCACTGCCAAGAATAATGATAGCGTGCTGCTAGCTCTTCAAAAACCGATGATTTTTAAAATGTAAATTAAGTAAACATTGAACTTCATGACAAGTTCAAGAGGTTTGTATTGTTATCTCAGGTACAGCACATCACATATTGAAATTAAACGTTTCTCCAGGACCAGGTGCAACACAGAACACAAGTTCAACGAAAACATATACTACAAACCCTAATAAATGCAAAAAATACAAAATACTGCTTGGCTAACTAGACAGACATTACAAGATGAAGGACAAATGTAATACTGGTCAGTACATGGTACTGAGTGAAAATTCAATTCTGCATTGTGTGTTTTACTAACAGTTTTATAATAGTTTAGCCGCAGTGTTTTAAATACAACAGTGCTGTGCAAATGTTCAGTGATATTTAGTCCCTGAGAGTCAAATTGTATGTGCTAAGGAGTCTGAGAGCCTTTGGGATGAAACTGTTGGACAGTCTAGCACTGAGGGTCCGAATGCTGCAGTATCTTCTCCCAGAAGGCAACAGGCTGAAGAGACCATGTGATGGATCCCAGGTGAGGATCTCCACCAGCTGAACACCAAGGAATCTGGTGCTCCTGTCAATCTCCATGGAGCCATCAATGTTCAATGGAGAGTGGTCTCTCTGTGATCTTCCAAAGTCAGCAACCATCTCTTTATCAACATTCATACATGACCTTTAACCCTTCCTGCCTCAGAATACAGTCTGAGAAGGCAACATCTCTCAAAACATTAGAATACTCTCCCAAATGATAGTGGTTTTGTTCATTTTAAGTGTTTATAATAATATGCCATAAACTATCAAATAGTCTCTACTAACTTATTTTATTTAGGCATTCCACACAGCAGTTAAGTGTAGCTAAAACCAACATTGGATTATCCAATAGGAATGTTAAGCTGCTCTTAACTAAACCAGCAAAGTTTGGACTTCAACAGGTCTTGGCTGATCCACTACATCTGTGAGTGTAAAATTGCTTCATTAGATTTTTTTTGATGAACCACTCCTCTGGTACAAATGGCTCCTTCAGGACACCATATGGCACATGGTCCAGATCCAGTTTTGCATGCAGGACATTCTGTAAATAAATATTTTTATTGGATGGATGCTCAGTTTGATATGTAAGTTGACACTGCATGTACAGTATAGAAAAAGTATGTACAGTATACTCAAAATAAAGAAACTGCTCTGTAAATAAACTCAAAGTAATCATGCAGTGCCCCTAGTGGACATCCAGTATTAAAGCAATTCCCATCTATTACCTTTTCTGCTCAGTATTTAATTTGTGTAAAGGTCTTTCACTAACCTAGGTCACTGAATTGTCTCCACCGGTGAGTAGAACATTAATTTACCCACTTACATGTACTCAAGTGGAAGTACTTTCACAATATTTTCAAACTTTTGCATATGTAGCTTTTGGAATACAACATTCTCTAAAACTAAGTGAGAATGTAGTAGAAGTGGCTATTACAGAGCAGCTGCTGCACCCCTCTTTTAGCCACGTCAAACCAACCGTGACACATCTGCTCATCTTCTCTGCTGCCATGTCTTTTTGACGTTTCCTGTCTTTAATTGACATTTAAAACAGTGACTTTACATGGACAGCTCCAGGTGGGAACAAGACACCAAAAATGGAGACTGTCCCCAGAAAACCAGGATGAATGGTCATCCTATAGTCATTTCTGCTTGAGCTCCTCAAAATGAGTGGAGAAACATTTGAAGTCAAAACCCCTCAAATTACTGTTGAAATATGTTCAAGATTATAGCCACTCTTCTTGACTCATTACTCTTAACTGTTCTTTTTTTTACTTCCCTGTAGAATTGTACACACATGGGATGCTACCAGTCCATTCTCCATCTGGTTTGCTGTTCCTTACCTTCAATAAAAGTAGATGCAGATGAGGAAAGTACTGAGTGCAATGTAGTTGCAAAAATGTCCTTCAGTCTGCAGGTACGTCAAAGCTTGGACAAGTTTAGGTTTTCATGAAAACTTCACTTTGTTCACATAGCACGAGTCAAAGAAGTGGTTATGGTTGGAGTGCAAATGTTGCTTTTTTGGTTCTGAGTGCTTTAAAAAATAATTAAACTGATACAGGCAGTCAGTTCAGGACAGCAGCGAAGAAGAAGGTCTTGCAGATGGTCTTGGAACAGATTCTTCTATACAGTGGTAACCCTACTTACGAGCATCCCTACTAACGAGTATTCCAGGTAACGAGTCGAGATCTCGGAATATTTTTGTTCCAGGTAACGAGTAAAATTCCAGCTAACGAGTAATTTTCTTCAAGTATGCCAAACCGCTAGGGGCGCTGCGGTCGTAGCATCTCCTAGATGCTAGCGTAGAAGAAGAGGTCAGTCAATACCTTTGACCTCTGTCCAGTAAAAGTGCCTGTTGAAAGCGACGCTAAGGTAGCAAAAGGTAGTGAACAAGAAAGTTAGATACATTTTACTTTTACTTTTCATATGATAAGTGTAACCATGCAGCCGCCAGCCTACACGAGCACTGTTGGTCTCCCTCTCATTAGCCGCCAGCCTACACGAGCACCGTCGGTCTCCCTCTCATTAGCCGCCAGCCTACACGAGCACCGTCGGTCTCCCTCTCATTAGCCGCCAGCCTACACGAGCACCGTCGGGTTCCCTCTCATTAGCGGCCAGCCTACACGAGCGCCGTTGTCGTCTCGTTTATTTGTTAAAAAACCCATATAAACACATTATTTAGCATATTAAACTATACTGTATATTGGCCGGCTGACACGGATTAATCAGTTTTACATGTATTCTTATGGGGAAAATGCATCCAGCTAACGATCATTCCATCTAACGAACTCAGCTCCTGCACGGATTAAACTTGTAAGTAGGGTTACCACTGTATTTGTATATTTTAAAGCTCAGAGTAACTCGTACTGTTTTCCTGAGCCACATCCATTAGTCTGTGAGACCTTAATTAAGGTGTGAATTTGGTTTGAGTGAGTTGAAATAAGTTGTCAATATAATTGAAAAGAAATAACCAGGCTACTTGGGTGACTGAGTTTTAGTGTTTGCCTCATGGTTTCTGTTCTAAACTAAAAATCTCTTGGCTCATCGAGCACATCCGAAGTAAGTCAGGGTTCCCGCGGGGTCTTAAAAAGTCTAAAATTCAAAACTTTATATTTAAGGTCTTAAAAAGTCATAAAAACAGCCAGATATCCATCCACGGTCTTAAATTAAATTGATTAAAGTCTTAAAATTTTCCTTTTAATTCTAGAGAAGCATAGTCTAATCAGAAGTTTTGCTAACGTCTACTAAATGCCGCAATGTAAATGTAGTTCTGTTTTTTGTGTTTCTGGGGGGGGCTGCAAATCCCATGATAACTGCATGCTAACATGTCCGTTGGCTAACACTGTTTGCAACTTTCATTGCTATATTTAGCGAGTTTTCAGACTTTTTTTTTTCCCAAAAAGACGACTAGTGACAAATCTAGCGACTTTTCCTGGTGTTATTAGATATGGCGTATGTTTGTCCCACAATTCTCAGGATGTGTTGAGCAAGCAAGAAGATTTTTGCATGCACCTGAATACAATACAAATACAATACAAATCTCTTCTGCACACTCAACCTTACTCTCTTGCAAGCTTGCGCAACTTGAGCTTCGCAAACTGAGATCGGTGATGAAAAAGAACACTAGGTATAAAACTATATTTTGATTATCTGTTCTAATATTGAATGAAATTAATCCTTTTCTATAACTGAATTAATAAAAAAAATGTTTTGAGAATATCTGTGATTAGAATGTTTCTGGCAATTTGTCATGTTGGTATTAAATTTCACTGAGAATGGTCTTAAAAGGTCTTAATAAAGTCTTAAATTTAACTCGCTGAAACCTGGAAGAACCCTGGTAAGTGAAAAATTGTGTAAATATCTTTTGGGTGCATTCCTTTACAGGGGTAATACAATTGCAATCACATGTCATTTGGGTACATTCTTGGTAGGGAGCTAGACCTCATGAAAGACAGATATGCAGAAGCTGGCTAGTGTCTTGTTATGCATTCAAGCTACAAAGGAAGATCATCCTGTTATTACGGGTGTTTTTGGAGAGAGGATCTTATGTGTAATTGCTTCCACCATGCACATCAGCTCTGACTTACCTAATAAAACTGTCACATCAAACGAAGTTACGGATGTAAGCACAACAGAACGTGTGTTGCTAACAGCTACCAGGCAACATGGCTTAGCTTGAGTTGTTACAGTAAGCTTCAAGAAGAAATTTACTGAGCTCTGACTCAAGCTACTACTTGCTTAGTGTGAAGGAGGATTAACTCATGACCCTTCCTTAAATATGTTGTGGGGGTGGCCTTATGATACGCTAATGTCTTTATTGGATCTGTTATATTGCTACTTATGCAGTTTTACACCTATGATTCATACATAGCATAACCTAACACCATTACACTACATAGATAATGACCACTCCACCTCCTTTAGGAAACCATGAGGAGTTTGATTTAAGCCTGATCAACACTGTCAGCTTAACTTAATCCTTCCTTGTTAGACGTCATTAGATTATCGTTATGATGATGCGTCAGTCCTGGGTACCGCTGGCATTGAAGTGGGAGTGTGTGAGCATGGAGAACACTGCAGGACCAGGATTGCGGCTCACTGTGCTGTTATGAGTTAATTCAGAACTTCTATGAAAAAAATATGTACACATTTCTTATTATCCAAACAATTAATGATCATGAATGCATTTAGCTAATTTAAAGTTTTACTTTTAAGTTTAAAACTTGTGTAGTCCCTATAGAGAAGTACTGCAAATATAATAGGAGTAGATAAACATGAACCTAATGCCACAGAGTCTAATGCCAGTTGTGGTTTCGAGGGGTATAAAGCCTTTGAGCATTAGAGCAGTGGAACTGTGTTCTCTGGAATGATCTTACTAATGCTAATCATTGAATGCAATCAAATCCTTAAACAATGCTCTAAAATCTAGTAGAAAATCTTCCCTGGACAGCAGAGTTTGTTACTCCAACATACGCAGGTACGCAGTGTAAAGGTATTCAAATACTTTTGTTCATATAGTGTGTGATGTTATAGCATGCATTTTTCTATATGTACACTGCAAAAACAGCACTACTTGAAATAAGCCAAATATTCCTAAATGTGTTCAATATTTCTTGTTTTGAGAAAAAAAATCTGCCAATGGGGTAAGCAAAAGTTGCTTGGCTGGAATTCTTATAACTAGCAAATGAATCTAACTCATGTTTTTAAATGAAACTAATTTGTCAAAAATGGAAAAAAATGCACTTCTTGCAAGCAAAAATTGCTTTTCTTACATTTTTTTTTAAAAATAAGTGTTACGAACTCTTGATTTAGAGTCATTAAATACATTTCCTAAATTCAGAATTTAAGTGGCCTTATTCTTTAAATAAGAAAAATATTCTTATTCTGGAATTTCAACCAAGCCATAGTGATACCCTGTAACTGGTAAATAAAGCTCAAGATGAGCTGAAATATCTTAAGAAAAAGTTAGACATATGTTATTAGAATGAGCTTAATTTTCTTGTACAAAACTTGCTTGTTAAGAATATTTTTTTTTCTTTTTAGACAAAAATAAGAAAAATGTCTTTAAACAAGGTTTTTTTTTTTACTTTCTTAAAAATAGTGTTTTTTGCAGTGTAGTGAATATATATTCACTTCTGCAATATGTGGTGATGGTTTAGTTTCCTCATATCCAAAATGTGTGTCATATTTGAGAAGTACTTGTGTGTCAAGTCTATTTAAATGACATTGAAATTTGATTGTCTAATGGTCAGCCCAGGGCCGGTGTTTCGCACACGTGGATCCTGCACTGTGTGCGTGGGGCCCAAAGTGTCCATTTAAGTCTCGGCCACCCCAACCCCCCACATACAGGGCACCCAAGCACTAAAACTGGAAGTTTAACACATATTCCACTCAAATGAATCCTATAAAAATGGTCACTACAGAACACCTTCTTTAAATAATGAACTGTGCTGTTCCCCAGCAGTCTTGAAAAGACTTTTATTGGCTGCTGTGCCTGGTGTTCTTATGTCTGCAGGCACACGTTGCAAAAGGAAATCTCTGCCTGTGCCTGAACAAGTGGCAGTGCCTCAAGCCATGGCAGAGTGTGAATGAAGATCACATGAGCGCTGCTGTCAAATTTTCTGCCAAACAGTACGTGCTCTGTGAAGTCGTTTTTTTTTTTTTTCAGATACAGTTTATAATTGTATATGCCAAAGGTTGATATGGAAAGCCAGTAGATGATCTTAGTCTGTTTGTACTGTAGGGATATGCATTCATGTTGGGGAACACAAATGCAGTCTCACAGAGAATGTATTTATATGAAAGTTTCTTACTGTTATGCACAAAAAATAGCAATGCACATAATTTATTTAATCCTAAAGTGCACATTATTTGCACATTGTTTTTCAGTTTAACTAGTTTTGGCAAAAACAAATCTTGTTAAAATGTATATTTGATACATGCAGAAGTAATGTATACAGACTTAAGGACATTCCGTGCCTGTAGTTCCAGTGTGTGGGATTAAAAAAAGTATTTGTAATTCAAAAAAGCTAATTCTGATATCAATTCTAGAAGAACAATAACATTCATTATATGCTAATCAGAATAGACTGTATTCTGCAGTTATACATCAAAAATTGTCATTCATAATTGAATTATAAAAAGTAAGTTTATTGTTAATGTTTATTATATAATTTAAAACAAAGTGAAATATTTCAAGCTTTTCTTGTTTTAATTTTGATCAGTTTTATTCCTGAAAATCAGAAATCCAGTCCATCTCTAAATTATTAGAATATTTCATTTGTAGTTTGAGTAAATTACTACTCAAACATTATACTTCCTGACATCCAAGTTTTACTTCAATGTCTCTAAGGATGCAACTGCATTATTCCAAATATCAAGCCTCTCAGCAAATGAAGACAGTGGCAGAAGTGTCCTGAGCTAAGAACAAAAAGAACTGGACTGTGGCTCAGTACTCCAGTGCTCTTTCCAGATGAAAGACAATTTTGCATTCCATTTGGAAATCAACGTCCTAGAGTCTGGAGGAAAAGTGGACAGGCACAGACTCCAAGCATGTGGATGGAGTAATTTGGTGATGTCCAAGTTGTGATGCTTCCACAGTCAATGCAGCCATCTAGCAGATTTTATAGCACTTCATGCTTCCATCTACTGACAGGCTTCATGGAGTTGTCCTTTTCCAACAGGACGTGGCACCTACACACAGTGCAAAACCTACTACCAAATGGCTGATCATGATATTACTGTGCTTGATTCGCCAGCCAACTCATGCCCAATATGACATACATACAACATGGCTGTTTCTAGCTCCTTTTTAAGTGTGCTTCATCACCCTTAATTGTTAAATTAATAAATTTCTTTTTATTTTGCAACCAGTGAAATAAGAGTCTGTTGAAAGTTGCATTGGTATCACGTGAAACTGATGAGTTAACAGCTTGACACAAGGGGTGTCAGGAGTCAGCTTTTACACCAATTAATGGTGTGAACAGTTACAGCTAACTGTTGCATAATTTGTTAGAATTATATGCTTATCATTTGACTAAGATTTAAAGTATATTCATAGCATTATTGTCCAGGATAAATGTCTGCACTCCTGTGTTGCTCTGCCTTCCACTGAGCATGCTCACAAGCAGCAGCTGTTCATGTGGGCCTCCCCCACCCATCTCCAGTCTGCACTGTATTACATAACATTACTGAGAGTGATTGATGACTAGCTCAACTTACACTGCACCACTGCCAACAACTCTCTCTCTCTCTCTCTCTCTCTCTCCCCCCTCTATTTCCTTTTTCTACTCTCCGTTTTCTCTTTCTAAGTCTCTGCTTGCTGATGTACTCTTCCTGTGTTTCTCTACTTTCTCTGTATCCTTCTTTACGATACCATCATTCACACTTTTAATTTCTTGCTGTTTATATCTTGTTCTCTCTCTCTTTCTCAAACACTTTTAATTCTCTATTCTCTCTCTCTCGCTCTTGCTTTCTCTCTCTGCTTTTTTTTCTGTGTGTTACACAATATATGCACATCCTAAGTCTGTATAAAAATGCTGTACCCATATAAAGGGAATAAAAAGCAGCAGATAAGTAGTGAGAGATGATATACTGACAGTAATAATCCAGCCCTGAAATGAACAAAGGCTGTTTATTCATCTCTTACACTTACAGAATGCCACTCCAGCACAACACAATGTGCTATCAGCAGTTTCTGAGCTGGGATAATGTCATCTTTTTGCTAAAGACATTCCATAATGATTACGTTAAATCCATCTCTAAGCCATGCTAAGCCTCTGCTCTTTACATCATTTCTGACTGTGCTGTGTGTTACGATAAAAACAGGTTCAGCACCTCAAAACTCCAGCAAACATAAATCCTTATCACTAAAGACAGAAGTAATTCCCTAGAGATTAGTCAATAACACTGGAGGTTACTGTTCATAAGGCTACATAACACCTAGGCAAGCTTGGCCTGACATGCAACGCAGAGATACATAAACATTTACAAAAGCTTGTTCCAAAAGATGCCACCTGTCATGAAGGTTATATGTGCCAGTTTTGATCAAAGCAGCCTTTATGACTGATGATGGGCAGTCTTTATGGTCAATATTTAGTAACACCCTCTTTGGCATTTATGAGAGTTGTAAACACTTTTTTGTGGTCAGATAAGAGTCTTTCAAATTCAGTTCATGTTTGGACATTTTGGCCCATTCTTTCTTGTAAAAGGCTTCTAGTTCTAGTTCTAGCCATCTTCCATGCACTTCTCTTTTGAGGTCTATCCAGAGATTTTTGATGATGTTTAGGTCAAAGGACTGTGAGGGCCATGGTAAAATCTTCTTGAGGTAGTACATTGTACATTTTGAGTTGTTTTTAGGGTGATTATCCTTTTGTGCATCTTCAGCTCTTCAAATCTACAAGCCATCATCATCTTTTCTCACTTAACTGTCCGCAGTAACAGAAATTGTACATACAGGATTCTACATATAGGTTTACAGGGATGAGTCTTTAAGAATACTTTTATCTTCAGATTCAATGGAAAAAGCATTCACTCAGTGACTGGTTGCATGGTTAACCTTCTACAGACATTGACTGAAGCTATTATCTAAAAGCAGAGCGGACAAAAATATGTGACAAGAAAATATATTTAAAAAACTGTATCAATTATAATTTGCTATGGTATTAATATAATAGAGTCTTTTGTACCATTTGCAGCCTTTGGCAGTGGAACTCATTCAATCTAGGCTCATTTTTTAAATTAATTCAAATGGAACAAGCACTCAACAGAGAATAGTGTATTAGATGTTCAGTAAAAAAATGATGCACTGAATTTAACTGATTACAATCAAGTACATCATATTCACACAAACAAAACATTAAATTAACTATCTTTCAGTTAAGTTTACTCTGTGTTGACAGTACATTTTATTCATACTTGATATTATTTCCAGTGTATCAAACTTTAACAAACACTAACTCAATATTCACTTGAATAGCTCATATTTTTCCATCATACATAATCGGAACATCTCTCAACCCACTCAGATCACAGCCAGATCCTTAGGTCTCACAGACTAGTTGATGTGGTTCTGACACAGTATGACTTACTTGAAGAATAGGCTATGAACAATATGAAAAACTTGTGTAGCTGAATGCTGCATCTATCGCACAATGACTCAGGAATTACTGATTTATTTTAGTGGTGGTGATTATCATAAATACAGAAATAGTTTACTTTCTTACAATATGTGTACAGTAATTCCTCTTGAATAAATATATAAACTGGCTTTCATACAACATGATGTGTCGTGTACTAACACTGAGGTTGGGGAGTTACAAGGGCCCCAAGTGGGGAGAGGGCCCTTGAGGAGTCTGGAATTGTATTTTTCTTTCAATATTAATGGATATAAAATTTTATTTATGCACTGCTTGTGCGAAGGGCCCAGAATTTGGTGCTACGCCCCTGTTTGGGATAGAGCACAAAAAGGATTCTTCAAGTGCTTTTGTTAAGGCAATAGTTATGTATAGAAAGCAACACAAAGAACTAAGGACTAAGGTGATGACACTATGATCAGATGATTGTAAATTGTAATCCTCGTCATGTGGCTTGCTATCAATAGCTGGAGCCTGAGAGAGAGAAATTGGCCATATTCTCTCTGGATGGGTAGATGGCACTGCCTCCCCATCACTTCTACCATGCAGTGTCCATTGGCTCAGATACCTTTGCTAGCTGATCCATCAGAGCTGGGATTCCTGTGCTTTCCTCAGAGCACATTGGCTGCACAGTGATGATGTATCAGCAGCAGTTGGAAAAGAGGAGGTGGCATCAATGTAGGTATGTGCTAGTCTTCACTACTACAGTCAAAGACGAGTGATTGGGAGAGTTCTACCAGATGCGTGGGTGGATTCGCTACTACTACATTGAGGGTAAAATTGAGTCAAAATAAAATTCTTTTTTAAAAGTTCTTTGCTTGGTTAAAGGGTTATTTTCTGTGATGAATCCTCTAAAAACATCTGGATACTGCCAAGAAAGGTTCCACTATGGTATGGTACCCTTTTTGAGTACTCCATTGAATTGTTAAAAATTTGTTTATGATTTAAATTTAATGATTTGCTTTCCATTGGCATTAAGTCATAGTACAGAAATTTTAATTGGCTGTGTCCTGTTTCAGTAAAATCCAAGTTGCAAATCTGATCAAACATCTAATTCAGATCTGTTTTGTTCATTGTTTATGAACATTATTATTATGTCAGGCCAGGCTGTTATTATTAGGCTCTGTGGGGCAGCCTCCAGGGCCCACGAAAGAGCAAGACTAACCTGTTCTTCATTACCTAAAGAAAAACAAACAGGCCGGCCCAGACTTGTGGCCGTATGTTAAAACCCAACCACCGTGGAGGAATCGAAGATTACAAAAAGATGATTTGGATAGATTGAAAAAGACAACAATGAACACTGCAGTTTCTGTTTCAACTTAATGCTAAACTTACAAATGCCAAGGCCCTGCTGAAACATGCTGTGAAGTCACTGGCAACCTTTGAGCTACAGTAAAACAAAGAATGCATTGAATTTACTTCAGTAGTGTGAATGAGGGCCACATTAATAAAATACAAAACAGTTGTGTCTTCTGATGTACCTGTGTAAACTGAAGAAAAAACAATTACTGCTTGTATTTGCAGATTAGATAAGCATTGCCATCATCATTAACAACAATAGCAGTAGCATGTGCCTGTTGTTGTTACTTTCTCAACAGGATTTGATTGTGTTCAGCCATGAAAGCACTAGTGAGGTCAAGCACTATTGTTTGATGATTAGGTTTGGGCTCCACTTGAACTCATCCCAGAGGTTTCGGCTGGAGCTCCATCACTTCAGAGTACTACTGCTCCATGGCCCAACCCTTGGCAATGGGGATTGTGACCTCCAGAGCATACAATTCCATTGGCCAGTGTTCTATGGACATTATATAAGCTGTTTTTGCCTGTATCAGTAATGGGTGCATCTTAAAGTAAAGCTAAATGAGTAGGTGCGTCTAAATGCTTTTGGATTGTACGGACAGAAAGTATTTTACACTTATATACTCAAGAGAAGCTCAACAGCCCAGTTTAATTTGATTTCTGATCTCAGTTTGTACAACAGCCACACAACAATTGTCACGCTGATTATGATATTATGAAAGTGTGCACTGGGGGCTATTTTTTTGAGCTTTGCTCTTTTATCCCTAATATGCCCAGAAAACAGCATGCACATACTCTTAAATGTGGAGAGTGCTCTGTCTCTCTAGGCCCCTCTGGTTGTGATTTGCTAAAGTCATTATGGCATTAAAGCATGCTGCGGTGTTGGTTACAGGCTTTCCTGGAAGGAGTCCACTCAGCTCTGACAGTGAAAGCAGAGAGGAATAGCAGAAAGGCAGATCCAGCTCATGAAGGAGAACATTAAGGAGGACATGAAAGATGATGACTCTCTGGAGGTCACATATATGGATCCATCCACCACTTATTACATAAGCTGCCGTTCAGAGCCATTGTGCCATGTGAAGGAGCTATCTGAAGCAAATAACAGTGTGATAACAGATTACAGCAGATCAACAGTGTGATATATTATGATTTGTATGTATTCAAATGTATTGGAAAGAAAATCAAGTATCAAGTCTTTCCCACATCACAAACCTCACAAATGGGTGGAGCCCCAAGATTGGCAACAAATGATGACAAATGATCTTTTGTGGTTAGCATGTTCAGCTCTCAGTGCTGAGATCTGGGTGGAGTTTCCATGTTCTCCCTATGCCTGCGTGGGTTTCCTCCACGGACTCCAATTTCCTACCACAGTCCAAAAACATCGAGATGAGATTAATTGGCCCACATATGGTTAGCACTCTGTCCTGAGTCATCCCCCTTGTGCTTGATGCATCCTCCAGGTGGACGGTCGTTTCCGGTTGAGAGGATGCTGTGAGCATTTGGCTGCTGGTGTGTGGTTGAGCTCTAAGCTTTTAAGTGGAGTGTAACTGTAAAGCATCCTTGGGTTTGTGAAAGTCACTATATAAGAAGCATTCATTCAAGAACCCGTATCTATGGCTGAAGTTGTAAGTTGAAGGTTTTTCCCAAAGATTACACAGTAACAGCAATTAATGCATTGAATATCCAGAAAGTCCACCTCTGAATGGCTAAAAACATAAATAAAAAATTAAGGTGTTGGAGTGGACTAGTTAAAGTCCAAATTTCAATCTGATTGAGATGCTGTGGCATAACCTGAAACAGGCTGTTCATGCTAGAAAACCTTCAAATGTGGCTGAATTATAAAACAATTTCTGCTAATTATTTTTTCATATAGGGCCAGCTTGGTTTTTGATAGCTTTTTTCCCTTAATAAATGAAATCATCATTAGGTTATTTTTGTATCAGTTGGGTTTGAAAATCTGAAACATTAAGTGTGACAAACATTCAAAAACAATAAATTTGTAAGGGGCAAAAACTTATATAATATATATACTAGTGTTGTAGTCAAGACCACACTGTCAGAGTCCAAGACCTTCCTGAGACCACAGGGGACCAAGACCGAGACAAGTCCAAGACTTTGTGGAGTCGAGACCAAGACCAAGTCATTTAGGGGTCGAGACCGTGACTAGACCAAGACCAATGGACACCGAGACCGGGTTGAGACCAAAATAACAAATAAGAGGCCTTACAGATAAACTAACATCAACACTGTGCCCAGACCAGTACTAAACAAAAAATAAGCCAGGACTAAGTAGCCAATATACTAAAATTAATCAACAACAACGAAAATTCAACAAATTTATTATGCATTTTTTGAACAGTGCATTATTAACACAGAAATTCAAAAAAGCTGTCTAACAGGACTTAACTGCACAGATAACAAGAAAATCAAAAAGTTACCAAAACAAAAATTAAACTTAAGCACTTTTCAAGCACTTTCAAGACATTGTCAGGTGTTTTCAAGCACCATACAATTAAAAACAAATTCATATAGCCATTACATATTCAAGTATTTTTCTACCATAGCTTCAACAACACACAAAAAAAACCAATTCAGTGTGCAAACTCCAGGACTACATTTGCAGAGGAACTCGTTGTGATTATTAAATCCAAACTTTATGACTGATGAAGTGGTGGACATGTCGGCGCAGAAGACCGGTATAGCCAATAGTGTTGCTTGTGTGTGTGTGTGTGTGTGTGTGTGTGTGTGGTGGGGGGGTGATTAAAAATACTCTTAATTCATTGGTTGTATCTAAAGTCACTCATACGGGGCTCCAACAATGTTGTGCAGAGGCGAGACCAAGAAAGATGGTCCCGAGACCGAGACAAAGCTGAGTAAACAATAAAAATGCGTGGGAGTCCCAGATTAGTCCAAGACCTTGAAAATGCGGGTCTTGAGACCAAGACCGATCTCGAGTACTACAACACTAATATATACAGTGTGATATATATTAGTCATTTAATAATTATATAAAATATATCATTTAATATAATTTATTTTATTTTATTTTCTCTGACCATCTGCCACTTTAGTCAAATACATTTTCTGACCAACAACAATGTAAATATGTCACATCAGCCATGGAATTTGAGTCAGTCAGAGAACCTTGAACATGGAGGACCTAAGACTTTTGCTGAAGCCAAAATCAGGCTGGTTCTGTTCCTGACTACAGAAAGAAATTGGTAGAAAAAGAAGGTATTTTGCATTAAAATGACATTGAATTGGGGCCCAAGAAATTATTTTGCTTGGGGCTCCAGAAATGCTAAATCCACCCCTGGATG